>SJYC01014800.1:0-23708 GCA_006408675.1 Madoqua kirkii
ATACATGCTGAACCTCATTATTTAGTTAAAATGATAAATAGAAAATAGCTATTAAGAGAGAGAAGTGAAACTCAAAATAGTTGACAGAAATACTTGACTTTGTCTGACAATCAGTTTCTTCTAGCATGTTACAGACTAATAGTTTATGTTAAAAAAATATACACAGTACTGAATACCACAGGGAACTACACTCAGTATTTTATAATAACTTATAAGGAAAAAGAATCTGAAAAAGAATATATATACATATATAAGTGAATCACTGTGCCATATACCTGAAACTAACACAACACTGTAAATCAACTATACTCCAATTTGAAAATTAAAGTCTATACAGGTTTTACTCAAGATCCTAAACTACAATAGGTTGTAAAAAAGAACAGAGCACCCAAAGGTTCTTAAATCTTTAAAAGTTTTTTAGAAGATACAAGAAACATTTTTTATTGTGGTGAAATACACATTTAAAAATAGATTTTTTAAGGAAAGGGAGACATGCCGATTATTTACCTACTGTCTTTCAAACCCAAGCCTACCCTTCTATACAGTGCTCTTTGATATTCTTTGGACATCTGAAAAGTGCAATTGCCAGACCCCCTTGCTGGTTGGTTCTGGTCACAGGTACTAGTGACAGGTACTGGCTGAAGACTGAAAGGTGGGAAGAGAAGGGAATTCTTTCTGTTTCTAGTTTCTGCCAGGATGTCTGCAGCAGCACCACCACCAGATATACCTAACATGTCCCGTGAGTTTCAGTACTCCTTACATCAATCAATCAAGCTGGGAACACTCCTTCAGTCATCTTAACATCAATCCTATGAGGCTTCTCAACGGCCCCAGCATTTGCCACTTGGTGTTCCTCTAGAAGCAACAGCGCCAGCCACATGATGTGGTACTCTAATCCATGAACACCAAGTCTGAGAACCAAGCATCTCCTGCTATTCCTGTACTGAGTTCTAGTAACACAGACTCTCCCTTTTCATTCTCCCAACCCTAGGGATAGTGGCTGCTTCCTGCACTTACTAATCTCTGAGTCACTTGTTCAGTCACTCACTTGTGTCTGACTCTTTGAGACCCCAGGGACTGCAGCACACCAGGCCTCCCTGTTCCTCACCATCTCCTTGAGTTTACCCAAACTCATATCCATTGAGTCGGTGATGCCATCCAACCATCTCATCCTCTGTCTTCCCCTTCTCCTCCCGCCTTCAATCCCTCCCAGTATCAGGGTCTTTTCCAATAAGTTGGCTCTTCGCATCAGGTGGACAAAGTATTGGAGTTTCAGCTTCAGTATCAGTCCTTCCAATGAATATTCAGGACTGATTTCCTTTAGGATTGACTGGTTTGATCTGCTTGCAGTCCAAGGGACTTTCAAGAGTCTTCTCCAATACCACAGTTCAAAAGCATCAGTTCTTCCACGCTCAGCTTTCTTTATGGTCCAACTCTCACATCCATACACGACTACTGGAAAAACCACAGCTTTGACTAGACGGATCTTTGCTGGCAAAGTGACGTCTGCTTTTTAATAAGTTGTCTAGGTTTGTCATAGCTTTTTTTCCTCCCTTGAGCATCACTTGAGCATGCCTTTTGTTCTTCTACCCTTCTAACATACATACCCTTCTAACCAGTTTCCTGCATTAAGCTCCTTCTGGCAGCTAGTCTAGGTTCTCTATTCTCACTAGATTCCTGCATACTAGAAAACTTCTATTTTAATAATTTATCTTTAATATTAGACGCAGAATTTTCTTCTAGTTACCTTCAACACATGGTTGTTTAAGCGCTGAGATTGGTAAAGTTGTAGGTGAAGGTATACTTGATGTCTGAGTCTCCTGAAGAGGCTGGACGGTGGCACACTCATCAGAATGATTAGATTTAAGATTAGAACCAGTTGGACTCATCATCCTTTCAAATGCCTGAGCTATAAAGGGAAAAAAATTCATCTCAGATATTTTTAAACTTCTAAGTAAGTTATGATAAATATTCTATTTTTCAAGTTGTAAGGAGAAAGAAATGGCTAAACCGTAAGTGGCACGTGGGAAAGATAACATCCTTACTTCCTTATTTTAGTTGGCAGCATTCTACTTCAGTATAAGCTACCAATTAGTTAATTCAATGTAATTTTGACTTCTCTACTAGAGAAAATCATTGTTATTTAATATGACCGTCTGTTTTTGCCCTTGTACCCTTAGAGTCAATTTCCTGTATAGTTCCTGGAGATTCTTTTAAGACATAAATTATATCACGATTCTTCTGCTTAAAACCCTTTAATGGCTTCCCTATTAAAATGAAAATTTAAGTTATTACAGTGGCCCACAAGACCTTGTCTTAGTTTACATTTCTATTAATCCTGCCTCTGCTTTCCTAGTTAGCTGATATCATTTCTCACTAACATCCTACTTACTCATCATGATAAAGCCAATGAGGCCTCCTTGTTCTTCAACAGTGAAGCAAGCACTCTTCTAGGTTAGGGTCTTTGCTATTCTGTTCTCTCTGCCTGGCATATTTTTCCATATAGCTTTATTCTCTTATCTCCTTCAAGTCTCTGCTTAACATATCATAGTATCATAAATTCTAATTCTTACCACCTTTTAAAATAACCACCTCTTGCCCCTAAATCTGTTACCATCTATCCCTCTTACACTCTTTTATTTTTAATTAGAATATTATCACCATCTGATATTCTCTTTGCTATCCTATCCATCACTCCCCACACTCATAAGCTCTATGAGATCAAAAAGTTCAGTAACAACAGGAAGTACGTTTTGTTTTCAGCTGGATCTCTAAAGCACAGAACAGTGCCTGAACACTGCTAAGTGATTTTTCATCCAAACAACATGGAAGAGCACTGGTAGCTCTCCCGTAAGCATTTCTCCAAACTGATCTGCTACAAATGCTGCCACTGCTACAAGAACTTCTTCAAGCGCCACTGAATTAGCACCCTCATGCAATGACTTCCACTAACCAAACAAAATCCAAACGTAACACCAGAGTTTCAGAGTGATTTCCAAGCTGCCCTAAGTTTATGTAATGGCCCTCACATGCATGCTTCTTTAAAACTTACAGTTTTAGCACAACTTCCTCATTATCTAGTCTATAACAAAACTATCTTTTCTTCTTCCTGGAATTTTAAAAGAGTCCTTGAGCCATTTTTCTCCTATCAGTAACATTATTTTAAATGATCATGTCTACTATTTTTAACCCTAATGTTGGTGTTAAAGTAATTTATTCATGTTTCCTTGTGGTGTATAAAGTAATGATAAACAGAGCTACAAATGAAATTACATGTTATATCAAAACAATAAATAAAACAGATATCTAAACAAACAAATCCATTCAAAATATTCTCTTTAATAAACCAATGCTTGATCTGTTTCCTAGTTGGTTTCTTTAATGACTGTATCTTCTCTCCTGGATCCTTAGAGTATGTTCTAATGTTCACCTAAAAATCTGACTTGTCAGCTCAAAGAATGTTTGAGAGCCATCTTCATGGCTGCTTTATTTTTACTGGGGAGAGAGAATTATGTCGGAGCTTGCTCTAAGATTTAATTCTAGCAGATTGCTTGGCTAACAGCACCAGCAATAGTCTTAAAGGCTACTGAAATGGCATAAGCAAAAGATATTAAGTACTTAAATTCTTCATAAAGACTGGTGGTATTATGGAAATATTAAAAGATTTATACTCTATTATCTTCCAGAGCAGAGGTCAACAGCAGAGAGTAAAGCAGCTTACCTCAGGCTAACAGACTCACATCAGAGCTTTTTGAAGAATTGCTGAAAAAATTTATCTTCTTTCAAAAGAGAAAAACAAATTATTATCAGGTATTTATTCTCCTGGCTAACAGGAAGCAGTACCTGAGCTAGTGCACAGGTCTGGTCTTAAAAGTCCCAAGTAATATTTGCTGGGAATTAAACTGTCAACAAATCTTTAAAAATGCCAAGAAGTACTCAAAAGAACAAAAGAGTATTTGAGGAAAAAAACAAACATACACATATATAGACACATACACAACTGTGAGAACTAAAGTAAGACCACCAAGATTTTTGCTGATAATAGTAAACTAGCTAAACATACAAACAAAATTATAAAACTGAGAAAGGAAAGAAATATGTAAAAGATGAAACTGTACAAATAGTGTTGATAGTCCTATGAATTTACATAAAAATTATAAATGTTACTCCCTTATCTTTCATTCCCACTGTAGGTTGTAATTCTCTATCAGGTGGGAACTGTTATCTTGCCTTATGCTATTAATATATAAGACTGGATAGTATTTACTAGATATTCTATAAATGTTTAGATTAAGATGATGAGGATGACAATGATGGTGACAAAAACAAACAGGCAGATGAAATGCAGCGTTTAGGGACTTGGTACCTGTTAAAAGTTAATGAACTGCCATTCCAGAAACTGAATGCTTCCTTTCCAGACTGGTAGTAATAATTGTGAGAGTGGAACAAAAAGAAGAGAAACCAAGCCTTGGGATGTCCCACCTAAGCCAGATAAGCCAACACTAGGTCCTCGCCTAAGAAAATAAAGAAGTTTATCTTTGTCACAATGTAGTTGTTTTAAAGATATATTCAATTACTGGAAGAAGATATATCAGGTTAATACTCACCTTTACTAATAGTCTCATAGCAGACTACACATACTCTTGCCTCCTTCTCTAGATACTGCAATTTACACTTCCTATTACAACAGACACCGCAAAATACCTGAAGAGAATAAAACAGCAAATTTGATTTTGTTTCAAGCATGGTTATACCTACTCGAGGCAAACACCATTTTTCTGATCACATGACAATTTTCCTGATCATCGTAATCATAGGTAATTATTAAAATGATTCTTTTTATTTTTATTGTTTTACTTAAATGCTGCTGCTGCTGCTAAATCGTTTCAGTCGTGTCCGACTCTGTGCGACCCCATGGACTGCAGCTCACCAGGCTCCGCCGTCCATAGGATTTTCCAGGCAAGAGTACTAGAGTGGGGTGCCATTGCCTTCTCCAGATTACTTAAATGAAGTTTCTACAATTTAAAATTATATTATTGAAGAGAATTCCTTTAAATCAATTACGCTAATTAGAAGGAAAAAAAACTTTCTTAATAAGTTCACAATTTTAAAAGCTTTCTGTCATCCTTTACAACTCCCCTCCCCGCCTTTTTTTTTTTTTAACTTTTTGGCTGTGCTGCATTGCATGTGGTATCTGTGAATCCCAATCAAGGATCAAACCCAAACTACAGGCAGTGGAATTACAGTCTTAACCACTGGACTGTCAGGGAAATCTCCTTCCTTTACAACTTTTAAAAGTAGAATGTCATTCAAAAGAGAAACAGACTCAGATTTACAGAGAACAAACTAGTGGCTACCACTGAGGAAAGTGGGGAAGGGCAAGACAGGGGTAGAGGATTAAAACGCACAACTAACAAGTATAAAATAAACCACAAGGATATGTTGTACAGCACAGGGAATATAGCCAGTATTTTATAGTAACTACAAATAATCTTTAAAAATTGGGAATCACTATGTTGTATACTTGAAACATACATATATTGTAAATCAACTGTAACAAACAACACAAGTAGAAGGCTTCCCTGGTGGAGAAGGAAATGGCAACCCACTCTAATATTCTTGCCTTGAGAATCCCAGGGAAAAAGGAGCCTGGTGGGCTGCCGTCTGTGGGGTCACACAGAGTCAGCCTCAACTGAAGCCACTCAGCAGCAGCTGGTTTACATTTGGAGAAGGGAATGGCAGTCCATTCCAGTATGCTTGCCTGGAAAATTCCACGGACAGAGAAGCCGAGGGGGCTATAGTCCGTCAGGTCGCAAAGAGCTGGATACGCCTGAGCGACTCACACACACACACACACACACACACACACACGTGGCTCAGTGTGTGTTGGCCAATGCAGGGGACACAGATTCCATCCCTGATCCAGGAGGCTCCCACATGCTGCAGAGCAACTAAGCCCGCGTGCCACAGCTCTTAGGCCTGTGCTCTAGAGCCTGCGAGCCGCAACTGTCGAGCCCCTGGGCTGCAGCTGCTGAAGCCTGAGCACCCTGGGGCCCATGAGCCACAACAAGAGAAATCACTGCAGTGAGAAGCCCGCACACTGCAACTAAGGAGTAGCCCCTACTTGCTGCAACTGGAGAAGAGCTGAAAATGCTGGAAAAGAATGCAACGTTCTTTCTATAGGCAAGCCTTAGAATTCAGACGAGACAGAACACAAATGAAGTCATCTTCAGTGTTCTGAACCTCGTGCAAGTCAATCTGCTTTTTTTTCTCAGTGTTTACCTCAGGTATCAAGCCTAACACTAGCTTGCAGAATAGTCCTGAAATTAAGTATTCAAGGATAAACTGGAATTTAACTGATTCCGTACATCTGATGTGTTCATGTCAGGGAGAAAATGACACATATTGTTAGATTTCACAAAAACCAGTGTTCCTTCCTTATTTACCAGTATGTAATACCCATCACTGTGTGATATTCATTCAAACCTCAAGAAATCTATAAAAATGGCAACGCTTTATATATTTCCACATAAATGAAAAACAATGATTTTAAATTAACTGAATCTTTTAATCATCTATAATGAGTTCTTCTGTCACATAACATTTCATTTAAAATGCCTCAAAAGAATAAAAGACAAACATTTTAATAGCTTACTTTTCCACATGCTCGGCAATGATGTCTCCGTTTTGTAAAAGTAAATTTGACTTGGCAGTTCATACAATTTGGAGCTTCTGAATCAGGAACCCAAGTAGGTTGTTTCTGGCCCAAAACAAGGCCATCTTTGCAAGTGTTTGCAGGAAGAGATTCTTCATTTGCAGTCGCAAAACTGGACCCACCTTCAAAATTACTTTCTATATCAATGTAATTAGAATCGAAGCTAACCTGAGGATCAGTCACAGAATCTGTAGTACAGGTGGTTGGAACAATGGTATTTGCTGTCCTGGGTTTACTTTCAGGCATATTTGGAACATCCAGTTTATTTGGTTCCTTTGAACTCCTTGTTCTTGATGGAACACTAAACAATTGCTTAGGCCTGGCCCCTCCAACATGAACAGATTGACTGTTACTGTCAGAGACTGACAATTCATTTGTAATCTCAGACTTACTGCTAGTTAACCCTTGTTCAACTGTAACTGTACTTTTTTCACCTAAAGTAAGGCTACCATTTTCAGCTGTATTTTGTTTATCAATTGTTTCACAAATCCTATTAATACCAGGACTTTCCCCAGTAGCTCCTGCTTCAGCATCGAAATATATATTATCAATAGTTCCATCATCTAGGCCTTTCATATCTATCTGATTCCTTTGAGATTCTGCATCACTTATATTTTCTTCAAATGATTTGATGTTATTCGTCTGAAGATACTGTTCAGTGAGAAAGCATCGAGTTCAGCATCACTAATTGGTGCGCCACTTTTCATGCCTTCATCAATGTTAAAGTAATCTAAGTCTTGTCCATCAATATCACTGCTTGAAAAAGTGAGACCTTCACAATGATCAGGAGATTCTGGGGCACTAGCACCAGAAAGCTCTATTTGAGATTCCGCAGCTGTATAAGAACTGCTGTTATCAGGGTAATTCATAGATTCAACTCTAATTACCATCTGGTTAGAATCTACCTTTCTGTCTCCCATCTTTTCAGTTAATGGCTGATGAAGTATGTTTTTACATTTATCCTGTTTCAAAAGATCAGTCTCCTTCAAAGATTCCCCACCTGAAGTAACTTTCTTCTGTATTTCTTCATGTACAGTCACTGCATCCTGTACATTATCTTTGTTTTCATTCTGGGGTAAAAAATCACCATGACCTTTACTGTCAATTAAAGATCCACACAAAGACCCAGGTACTGGAAGACAGGACAATGAGGAGTATGTATTTTCACTTGAAACATGTAAAGCTGAAGCAGAATCTTGGATTACATCTTGATTATCATTAAAATCTAAATTTCTTGAGTCTTCTTTTGCAGATTCTTTTATAAATATAGCAGTCCTATCTTCCTTAAAGGCAAAGTCAGGTAACTTGGAATTTTCCTCTCTTAAATTTGAATCATTTAAGCATAAACCTCCATTTTTTGGAAGACAGCAAGACAAAGCACTTGTGCTGCCTCCTTCTTTGAAACATTCCGTGGCGGCTTTAACTGGCACCTCTTCCTCCTCTTTTACCAAACAGCCAACAGCTTCTACTAATTCACACGGCTGGTTCTCATGCTGTGGGTGGTCTTTGGCATCAAACACTTTGGAACTTTGTTGAGTCAAAGCAGATGGCATGTTAAAATCAACAACTGGTTCTGACTGCTTAGAGATCTTTTTATCCTCTAAATTTTCTTTTTCATTGTAATTACATGAATCTGAAAGTGCTGTATCTACTTTTACACCAAATTCTGTAGTTCCACTGATTCCTCTTTTTGTAATTCAGAGCTGACATCATTCTGTTCCTCTCTGACTGCATTATTACCATGGTCTGCTGAAGACACACAGAAAGTTTCTGACACTGAAGATAAATCCAGTCCAGTCAAGGAATCTGCACTAGACTTCAAGTCATCTGGCAATAATTTTTTAATATCTTCTTCACTATTAGTTACATGAACTAAATTACCCATGTCACTTATCAGATCACAGACAGGTTTACTACACCATCCCATATACAGAGGCTGGATTTCATCTGAAGTGCTGCCATCCACAGAAGAAAGGAGATCAAGCCCTGTTACATTTTTTTCATTTTGTAAAGAAGTTAGTCCTTCAAGTATTTTTTCACTCAGGGCAATCTGATTTGTCTCATAACCTGTTTCTGATGAGACACAACAATTAATGCACTGTTGATCCTTTGGTAGCAATGAAGTTACTTGTGAGGCAGTCAACTCTGAAGAGACTGAATAGTGCTTAGAATCATATGCTTTTTGTGCATCTTGGAGATAATCTTGTTCATCTAATTAAAACAGGAATACAATGTTAGTGATGAGACCCAAATCAAAATTATTACAAAGATGTTACGGTTTCTACAACTTCTAAGCTTGTTTTTTTAGACCAGAGATAGATTACTCTCTCTTGCAGAATGGTAATAATTCCAGAATTATTTTTATTTGGATTTAAACTATTTGGGGTTTTTACCTTTATTTATGTAGATGTCATAATATGATAGAAACTCTACTTAAAATAACTGTTGCACTATAAAAACCAGACTAAGGAAGAGCTGAAAAACAATCTAACTTCTTTGTGCTGCCTACCAGTTTCCTTGTTTTCATCCTAAGATGGGGAAAACACTGTCTTTCATAGTAATGAAATACCAATTTTATGAAGAACTCTCAAGTTGCTTTTAGCTGGTTCATATGGTGGTTTTAAAGGTCCTTCTTTTACCTAAATTTATATCTGGAAAGAAACTTCTAGTTTTCTTATTTCTATGTCTGGCTATTGGGTCTATTCAGTATAGAATATACTAATTCATTATAACGAGATATGTGAATGTTTTAGAGAAGATAACCATGTGACCAAAACTGAAACCATATTTTGCTAAAAGTACTAATTATTGACATTTTAAAATTACATTAATGGTACGAACCTGGATTCTGTTCAAAATCATCAAGAAGTCTGTCCAAGTCACTGACTGCTGCTTTAAAATAACTGTCCATTCTACTTGTAGACTTATTCAGAATTTAATTCTTGTGTGGCTAAAAGATACAAAGTATGATAGTTCCTTTAATTCACTATATTCCTTTAATTCCGTTTATTGCATGCCAAGAAACATAGTCAGGGAATAGACACAAATAAAATTTAACAGTATTGCTTTGAAGAATCTGTGATACATTTTGGGGAAATTCCTCTATACATACAAAAATGACATGAAAACAAACTCTTAACAATATAACATGTATACATAAACTACTGTCAAATTTAAAACACTCATCTAAATAACTCATGGGTCAAAGAATTCATAGTTGAAAACTAAAAATAGCTGTAAGTACCATGTATCAAATAATATAAAATATACTGCATGTAAAAACTTGTGAGAATCAGTAAAAGTGGCACTTCAACAGATACGTAGAGACTTAGATGCTTAAACTAGGAAAAAAAGAATGAAAACAAATAAGCTAAGAAGAAACAGAAAATAAGCATACAAGAGAGGTACAAGAAAGCTAAAATTAACTTTATGAATAAAGTAGATGAACCTTTGATTTGTGGCAGGAACTCCACCAAATAAACTTGAGAGATCTTGAAGGAATCTATCAATGACTAAAGAGACAACATAAAAGAACACAGGGGCTAAGTTGAAGGTGATCCCACTGGCTTAAATGGGACAAGTGAACATCAAATAAATGAGGCCTGACCACAAATCAAATGGATTAAAACACACACACACACCAAGAGATCATAATGATACTAAAAACAGAAACAAAAACCACCATTCACTAGAGGGTTGCTAGGGCAGTAACTCATTACTCTGAAAATTGCTTATTAAGAGAAAATAACTAAGAATTTATTTTGCCCTTTATTTACAAAATGTACTTTAGGATAACAAAATAGCTGCTAAGGAAGAGTTCTTTAGATAAGAATTCCAATTGATAAATGCAGAAGGATATTAACATTTAAAAAATCATCTCTTCACAGTCCCTAATGCAATAAATGGACTAAGCAATGGCTATCAATGGATGTTAAAACTGTTGGATGAAAGGCTGGTGGGAAACTTTATAATGTGGGATCAGGCCAACACATATGAATCCAGTGATCAATTTCACCATCAATAAATGTGAAAGAGCCAAACATTATGTGCTTCATATGGAAGACACAGAATCACATACAAAATATTCCTGCCTTCAAACACAAAAACAGTAACTGACTAAAAATCTAATCAAGCTTTTAGCACTAAGTACATGTTTACAGGAAATTCAAGCATAGAGGGACAAGTTAAACGACATGTGAAGAAAGCAATTAAGACTACGTGCAGAAAGGGGAACACTTCCAGCAATGTTCCTCCAACAGTTGATAGTGAATGACTTTTTAAGCTTTTAGTCTGTTACAAACTGTTACCTTTGTAAAACACAATACAAATTTTGGAATAATATACAAACAAAAAGATATATATTATTAAACACATGTGAATGGTGGCCTGGAGTAAGGAAAAGGAGAGGGAAATGAAAGATAAAAGACAATAAACAAATGAGAGTGCTTTACTAGAGCCACTGATGATAGTCACCACAAACTGGGGACATGAGGCTCAAAACAATGATACTTTAAAGATGCGATTAAAAAGGTTAGACAGAGCTTAATACAGAGTCAAAGAACTGAAGACCTATCTGAAGAAAAAAACCTCAAATGCAGCCCAGAGAAATAGAGAAGAAGAAAATATGAAAAATAAGTTAAGAAACATGGAGGACAGAATGAGAATGGAGCCCTACAAGGAGACTAGAGAGCATGGAACAAGTATGCTTGTAAAGATAATGCCACGAGTTCCAGAACTGATTAGACACAACAGATCACGTGACCCATTACCAAGCAATATAAATACAGTTGATCCTTGAACCACATGGGTCTGAACTGCACAGTTCACTTACATGCAGATTTTTTTCAGTAGTAAATATTGCAATACTGCACAATCAGGGTTGGTGGAATCATGGATATGGAAGAACCATGGGTACGGAGGACTGACTGTAGGTTGTGGAAGAATTTTTAACAGCAGAGAAGGTCAGCATCCGTAACCCTCACATGGTTCAACAGACTGCAAAGAGGAATCCACAGTTACTCTACAGTGAAATTTTGAATTCTGAAGACAGAAGAGACAGAAAGAAAGGATCATCTTCAAAGGAACAATTAATTATGCTAGCACAAGGTAAACTTCAGAACAATCCCCAGTAACAATGGTACAACATCCTGATTCATTTAAGTGTATTACTTCTATTTCCATTTTTAAATTGTGGTTATACCATACATATACAAAAGTACATGAAAACACACAGACACCAAAAGAAATAAAAGGAACTTGGAGGAAGAGATAATATAGGAAGAAGAAAACATCAAAGAAACTTACATTCTCAGAAAAAAGGCAACGCAACTATGAAATAGCAATAGGAAGCCATACATAAGAAATATATGAAGAAAAAAGTACTCATGGAAATTGATAGCAGAAATCTAAAAATTCAAGTGAGGATTACAGGCTGAAGTAAAAGCAGTGCTTAGAGGGGGTTTTAATAGTTTTAGTGCATATATTAAAAAAGGAGAATGATCTAAAAATCCATATGCTAAGCTTCCATTTTGGGAAATCAGAAAAAGAGCAATTTAAGGCCAAAGTAGGTAGCAGAAAAGATAAATAAAATACATTAGAGCAGAAATCAATAAGTTAAAAACAGGAAAACAATAGAGAAATGAAGAAAACCACTGAAAACAAAAACTCTTTATAAAAGTAAAGCTGACAAACTAGGCTAATTTTAAAAAGAGAGAGATACAAATTACCAATATCAGAAATAAAAGAGGGGTCATAACTACTGATATCATGGACACTTTAAGAAAAATAGAGGAATATTATGAACAACTCTATATCCCCAAACTTGATCATTTCAATGAAATGGACCAATTTCTTAAAAAACTACCAAAATTCACACAAGGAGAAACAGATAAAAAGATAAATAAAATACATTAGAGCAGAAATCAATAAGTTAAAAACAGGAAAACAATAGAGAAATGAAGAAAACCACTGAAAACAAAAACTCTTTATAAAAGTAAAGCTGACAAACTAGGCTAATTTTAAAAAGAGAGAGATACAAATTACCAATATCAGAAATAAAAGAGGGGTCATAACTACTGATATCATGGACACTTTAAGAAAAATAGAGGAATATTATGAACAACTCTATATCCCCAAACTTGATCATTTCAATGAAATGGACCAATTTCTTAAAAAACTACCAAAATTCACACAAGGAGAAACAGATAACCTAAAGTCCTACATATATTAATGAAACTGAATTAATAATTAATAACCTTCCATAAAATAAGTCACCAAGTCTAGATAGCTTCACTTGTGAATTTTACCAAACGTTTAATGAAGAAATGATACCAATTCTCTAAAGTCTCCTCCAGAAAACTGAGGCAGAGGGAACACTTCCTGAATCAATCTATAAGACCAGCATGACTTGTAATACCAAACCATAAAGACATTACAGGAAAGGAAACTGCAGACCAATGTAGCTTATGAACATAAGTAAAAATCTACAACAAGGTATTACCAAACTGAACCCGGCATAAATAGAATTATACACAGCTACCAAACGGAATTTTATCCCGGTATACAAGGTGGGTTCAACATCTGAAGATTAATCAATGTAATGTACCACATCAACAGACTAAAGAAGAGTTATCAAACAATCATACTGACTGATGCAAAAGAAAAACCATTTGACAAAACCCAACACTCATGATAAACAATCTCAGCAAATTATGATTAGAGGGGAACTTCTTCAGTTTGGTAAAGAATATCTACAAAATACCTATAGCTCCTTCCACGGACACATCAAAATTCCTATTTATTTATTGTGGCTGTGCCAGGTCTCAGCTGTGGCATTTGGTTACCTTCAATCTGTTGTGGCATGCAGGACCTTTTAGTTGTTGCGGGCAAACTTAGTTGCAGCATATGGGATCTAGTTCCCTAACCAAGGATCAAACCCAGGCTCCCGGCTTTGGAAATGCAGGGTCTTAGCCACTGGACCACCAAGAAAGTCCCAAGATTACTATTTAAAGAGCAACCACTGATGAGAACTTGCAGAAAAAATCTTCTATAACTTAATATAAAGAAGGAACCACAACAAGATGGGCAGGAAAGGTGGAGACACGGTATAGTCAAGACACATACCCCTGGGTGGGTGACGCATAAACAGCCTAAACGATTGCAGAGGTTCTGCCCAAGGAATGAGAAGACTGAGCCACACAGCAAGTTTCCCAGCCTGGAGCTCTGCAACAGGAGGACAAGCCCTCTAAAACATTAGGCTTTAGGCTTACACTCAGGAGAGCCAGAGGGCTGGGAGAAATAGAGACTTAAGAGTTCACCAAAATCACACATGCTCTGAGATCCAGGACAGAAGCAGTAATCTGAAAGGAGGTTCTGTCAGACTCACTGCTGATTTCAGGAGGCAACTGGGACTTACCCTGGGGACACAGATGCTGGCACCAGTGATTTTGAGGAGCTCATTCTACCATGTGGACACTTGTGATCACAAGCATCATTCTGGTTCATTAGCCACAATATCTGGGCCCAAGCAACAGCAGGCCAGCATCAGCTCCAGGACATCCCAGACCTCAAAGCCACCCATGTCAGGAAACAGCCCCACCTACCAGCAGGCCAACACCAGCCTCAGGACCCAGTACTAGTTCTGGGCCAATCAGCTCATGATCCAGCCCTGTCCACCAGCAGCCCAGCATCATGACTGGAATACCCCAGGCCATACAGTCAGCCATGCCAGGACCTGCCCCTCCCACCAGCAGCTAGCAGCCTTCACACTACTTAGAACTTGGCAACCAAACCAAAGAAGAGGTCAGCCACACCTACCAGGATGCCCACAGCAGTCATCCCACCACAAAGGAAGGAGCCCCGCAGTCCAGCGAGAGTGTACTCTCTAGAGCACATAGGCCTGGGGATGAGAGGGGAGTGGGTGCGGGACACCACAGGACATCTTCTACATAAGGTTTCACTAGTCCAAGGTCAGGAAGTGTAACCAACCTACCAAAAACACAGAATTGGGCAACAGAGGAGTATGTCCCAAATGAAGGAATAAAAGAAAACCCCAGAAGAACTAAGTGGAGATAAGCAACCCACTTGACAAAGAGTTCATGGTAATGATCATGCAAACTCTCAAAGCACTTGGTAAAAGAAAGATGAACACAGTGAGAAATTAGTTTCTAGCAAAGAATTAGAAAATATAAAGAACCAAACAGAGTTGAAGAATACAATAACTGAAAGAAAAAAATGCACTGGAAGGAATCAGCAGTAGGATGATACTGAAGAACAGATCCGTGAACGGGAAGATAGAGTAGAAGAAATCACTCAATATGAACAGGAAAAAAAAAGAATTAAGGGGAAGAAAAGGCAATTTACGAGACCTCTGAGATGACATTAAATGTACTAACTTTATATTATAGGAGTTTTAGGAGAGGAGGAGAGAATGGAGCAGAGAACATAGTTGAAGACATAATAGCTGAAAACTTCCCAAACCCTGGGTTTGGTGATGACCAATGACATGAGGCATGAAAGAAAAACTGGTAAGTTGGACCTTATTAAAGTTAAAAATATCTGCTCTGAAAAGGACACTGTTAAGAAAATGAGAAGACCAGCCACAGAGTGGGTGACAAGAGTTGCAAAACACGTAACTGATAAAGGGCTTGTATCTAAAATCCTCAAAAAACTCTTAAAATGCAATAACTATTGGGCTGGCCAAAAAGTTCGTTTGGGTTTTCCCTAGCATGAACTTTCTAGCTTACTCAATAGATAACAAACAATCCAGTTTAAAAATGGGCAAGAGTTCTGAACAGCTATGTCTCCAAATAAGAAAGGAAATCAATCCTGAATATTCACCGGAAGGAATGATGCTGAAGCTCCAATGCTTCGGCCACCTGATGCAAAGAGCCAACTCATTGGAAAAGACTGTTACTGGGAAAGACTGAGGGCAAGAGGAGAGGAGGCAACAGAGGATAACATGGGGTGGATGGCATCACTAACTCAATGGAGAGGAGTATGAGCAAGCTCCAGGAGATGGTGAAAGACAGGGAGGCCTGGCATGCTGCAGTCCATGGGGTCACAAAGAGTCAGACACAACTGAGTGACTGAACAACAACATATAGCACGGGGAACTCTGCTCAATTCTCTGTAGTAACCTAAATGGGAAAAGATTTTTAAAAAGAATGGATACATGTATATGTATACCTGAATCACTCTGCTGTACACCCAAAACAAACACAATTACTGTTAATCAACTGTACTCCAATACAAAATAGAAGTTAAAAGCCTTCCCTGGAGACTCAGTGGTAAAGAATCCACCTGCCAGTGCAGGAGACGCACGTTTGACCCCTGGTCTGGGAAGATCCACATGCCATGGAGCAACTAAGTTTGTGCCACAACCGTAGAGTGTATGTTCTAGAGCCCAGGAACCACAAATACTGAGCCCACACACCACAACTACTGAAGCCCATGCACCCTGGGGCCCGTACTTCGAAACAAGAGAAGCCACTGCAACGAGAGGCCCATGCAGCACAAAAAAGAGCCCCGCTCACGGTAACTAGAGAAAAGCCTGCACAGCACTGAAGACCCAGCACAGCCAAAAAGGAAATAAGAGACAAAAATTGCAAACAAGGATATGATAAAATGCTGAACATCATTTATCTTTAGAGAACTACAGACTAAAATAATGAGATCATTTTGTATCTATCATAATGGCTGAAATTTAAAAAAAAAAAACAAAAACCTGACAATACCAAATGCCCCAAGGACGCCAAGCAGCAAGAACTTTCATTAGGAATGCAACATGTACAGTCACCTTGGAAAACACCTTGGCGGTCTCATAAAACTAAATACTGTCTTACCATATGATCCAGCAACAGTAATACTAGGTATTTATCCAACTGATTTAAAGATTTATGTCCACACAAGCACTTAGATGTGAAAGTTTATAGCAATGTTATTCATAACTGCCAAAATGGGGAAGCATCCAAGATGTCCTTCAATGAGTGTATAAATAAACCTTGGTACATCCATGCAATGGAATATTATTCAGTGATATGAAGAAATATACTATCAAACTACAAAATGGTGGATGAATTTTAAATGGTATTGCTAAGTAAAAGAAGTCAGTCTAAAAAAATCTATGTAATACTATAGGTTTCTAATTTTATGATACCCTGGAAAGAGTAAAACCAGAGAGACAGTAAATACATCAATGAGAACCAGTGCTTTGGACTAGAGGAGGACTGAACAGGTAAAGCAAAGTGGATTTTTTAGAGTGGTGAAATTATTCTGTATAATACTATAATAGTGAATACAAAACATTAAGTGTTTGTTAATACCCACACAACTTTATAATACAAAGAACAATCTCAATGTATGCAAATTTAAAAAATATTTAGAAGGCTGGAGAACTCAGATGCAACACAGAATTTAGGGAAAAAAAGGTATAAATGCATTATGAATATATAAAACAACCATGCTGAAAAGGATGGAAAAATAAAAGTTCTACCTTGGGAAATGAGTGGAGTCTAAAAACAACACAAGCATTATACTCTAGTTCAGGGATTCCCAACCTCCGGGATTCTCATGCCTCTGCAGTAGAGCGGATATAATACAGAATAAATGTAATGTACTTGAATCATCCTGAAAGCACCCTCCCCATCCCAGTCCATGGAAAACTTATCTTCCATAAAACTGGTCCCTGGGGCAAACCACCCAGAGGTTGGGAACTGCTGCTCTAGTTGATAAAACTATTTCTCATGGGGTATGGGTTAATTCTGAAACTACCATACACATATGCTAGAAATGAATTAAATAAATGGATGGCTGATGGTGGGAGCAAGGTCTCCCACTTTTAGAAGGAAAGGTTATAGATAAGTTAAGGGGAAGAAGCTAGAATATGATCCATACGGTAACAAATTTGAGTTGGAGACATCAGAATAAATTCATGTTCACCTTAATATGGACACAGGTGGTTACACATTTGTAATAATTTTTTACTTGAAATATTTATAGAAATTATCATAAACCCATTTATCTCTTGCTCCATCAGCTAAAAGGGCCCCAAAGCAAGATAATCCTAGTGGCAACAAACACACTAGTGCCAGTGTGTTTATTCAACAAAAGGAACCAAGGTTCCTGCAGAAATGGCTGACGCTAAGACTGGGACAGGAAATATACAAGAGCAGCATGGAGTATCTTATAATGCCAGAAAGTAAGGAAATGCACGTGCACAGACGTTGCACACACACAATGAAGGAGGTATGTCAAAATGTGCTTCGAACTCGGTCATTTTCAGAACTACTAGAAAATGTACTTTGCCAACAGGAAGGTAACAGACACCAAGGAAGAAAGACCTGACATCCTGGAAACAAGCTATCCACCACAGGGGAGAGACAAAAGAATTTCACAGATGACCATAAAAGGACACTTCAGGAAGACAGCTGTGCAACAGATCTAGAAAGCTACCCATCAAGACGGAGGTAGGACAGGAGAGACGCTGTAAAGGAAACAGACGGAGTATCTGATGTGTGGGAATTTACCAAAAGATTTACGTCTTGTCTGAAAGTTTGTTAACATATTAAAGATAAAAAAAGATATATTAAAAAAACCAAGATAATTTTAACTATAGGAAAAACACAAAATTATGTAAGAACATATCATTATAATATACTACCTAGCTCAGCTGTACAAAATATTTACATGGCTAAATGATGTGTGCTGTGTGCTCAGTCGTGTCCAACTCTTTGGGACCCTTTGGATTATTGACCGCTAGGCAATGGCAACCCACTGCAGTACTCTTGCCTGGAAAATCCCATGGACGGAGGAGCCTGATAGGCTGCAGTCCATGGGGTCGCTAAGACTCCGGCACCACTGAGCAACTTCACTTTCACGCGTTGGAGAAGGAAATGGCAACCCACTCCAGTATTCTTGCCTGGAGAATCCCAGGGACAGAGGAGCCTAGTGGGCTGCCGTCTATGAGGTCGCACACGACTGAATCGACTTAGCAGCAGCAGCAGCAGCAGGCTCCTCTGTCCACGGTTTTTCAGGCAGGAATACTGGAGTGGGTTGCCATGCCCTCCTCCAAGGGATCATCCCAACCCGGGGATGGAACCTGCAGCTCCTTGTCTCCCGCATTGCCAGGCAGATTCTTTACCCCTGTGCCACCTAGGAAGCCTCTAAAAATTAACATATAATATGCAAACATAAAGGAGAGAAGTTCGGTGTTTAAATGTGGAGGTTGGTATAACAAAACTAAACTCCCATCTTCTGTAATAGGAAGTTGGTAAATAATATCTAAAACTTGCTTGTTTACTTTGTGGGACACGACTGAATCGACTTAGCAGCAGCAGCAGGATGAAGTAGGGGAGAGAGCGAGCTGTATAAGAAAGCATGTTATTTAAAAACCTAGAGGTGAAAAAAGAGTTGAATTGCTGACTGTGGGGCAACATTTCTCAATAAAGGTTCTGTGAGATAATTAATCCTTAGTGCTCTGAGGCATCCACTCTATGTAATGAATTAACACCTCTCCTATGCATCTAGTGTTACTGCAGTTGACTCTTTAACAGTGGGCTACAGCAGCTGACTCTTCATGAAATTGTGTATAACTTACAGTTGGCCCTCCGTATCTACACTTCCTCAGTGTCTGAAATTCCTCTGTATCCATGGATTCAACCAAGCAGGATCATGTAGTACCGTAGTTATTTATTTACTACTGAAAAAAATAAAGGTCCACGAATAAGTGGACCTGCAGTTCAAACTTGAGTTGTTCAAGGGTTGACTATAGTTATAAATCACCCTTCGGGGAACTGAGAAAACAGTCAAATTATTTTCTGTTTGTGATTACGATGAGGAACACCTAGAAAAGTTGCTTTTGCTTCTGCAGAGTGGGATTTACGGGAGAGGATGAGGGCAGAGGGCTGTTTTTCATTATAAGTCTTGTAGTATTACTTGACTTTTTAAATTATGTACAGGTGGTATCCTTTTGATAAATATTACATTAAAAATAAACATGGTAAAAAGTAATAAAGGAACTCTGAATACAAAATGTATTTAAAAATTTCAGGCAGGAATACTGGAGTGGGTTGCCATGCCCTCCTCCAAGGGATCATCCCAACCCGGGGATGGAACCTGCAGCTCCTTGTCTCCCGCATTGCCAGGCAGATTCTTTACCCCTGTGCCACCTAGGAAGCCTCTAAAAATAACATATAATATGCAAACATAAAGGAGAGAAGTTCGGTGTTTAAATGTGGAGGTTGGTATAACAAAACTAAACTCCCATCTTCTGTAATAGGAAGTTGGTAAATAATATCTAAAACTTGCTTGTTTACTTTGTGGGACACGACTGAATCGACTTAGCAGCAGCAGCAGGATGAAGTAGGGGAGAGAGCGAGCTGTATAAGAAAGCATGTTATTTAAAAACCTAGAGGTGAAAAAAGAGTTGAATTGCTGACTGTGGGGCAACATTTCTCAATAAAGGTTCTGTGAGATAATTAATCCTTAGTGCTCTGAGGCATCCACTCTATGTAATGAATTAACACCTCTCCTATGCATCTAGTGTTACTGCAGTTGACTCTTTAACAGTGGGCTACAGCAGCTGACTCTTCATGAAATTGTGTATAACTTACAGTTGGCCCTCCGTATCTACACTTCCTCAGTGTCTGAAATTCCTCTGTATCCATGGATTCAACCAAGCAGGATCATGTAGTACCGTAGTTATTTATTTACTACTGAAAAAAATAAAGGTCCACGAATAAGTGGACCTGCAGTTCAAACTTGAGTTGTTCAAGGGTTGACTATAGTTATAAATCACCCTTCGGGGAACTGAGAAAACAGTCAAATTATTTTCTGTTTGTGATTACGATGAGGAACACCTAGAAAAGTTGCTTTTGCTTCTGCAGAGTGGGATTTACGGGAGAGGATGAGGGCAGAGGGCTGTTTTTCATTATAAGTCTTGTAGTATTACTTGACTTTTTAAATTATGTACAGGTGGTATCCTTTTGATAAATATTACATTAAAAATAAACATGGTAAAAAGTAATAAAGGAACTCTGAATACAAAATGTATTTAAAAAAATAAAGTGCAGAACTGAAAGAAACAATTCTCATTAGAAAAAGCCAGATAATTTTTCTTAAAGAATATAGAATTTATATTCTATATTTAAATTCTATAGAATTTATAGAATATAGAATTTATTAAGTAATACTCAATAAAGTGTTTCTACTTACAAAGTATTTCTATCTAAATAGCATTGTACTACTAAGCACTACATTCTTTAAAGCACCTAAAAGATACAAAAAAAGTAGGATAATTAAATCATAATCTAATAATTTATAAAAGGGTGTGTGCTTGGTTGCTCAATCATGTCCAACTCTTTGCCACTCCATGGACTGTATCCCACCAGGCTCCTCGGTCCATAGAATTCTCCAGACAAAATACCAGAGTGGGTTTGGGTTGTCATTCCCTTCTCCGGGGGATCTTCCCGACTGAACCCTGGTCTCCTACACTGCAGACAGATTCTTTACCATTTGAGCCACAAAGGAAGTGTGATACTGAAATCTTTTGACATGAAATCTTATTAAACTGCACATACTTCCCATTTCAATGAAGATTTATTTATTGTGCCAGTAATCTACTTTGTAGAGAAGACACAAAAGTAATACAAGATACACTGCCTATTCTAGGGAATTTTATTTACATGTGCATAACAAACTGTTGTAAGTAGTACCTTTGGTCACTTGGTTATTTACGTACACATAGTTTTACAAACAAGTACTTACACTATTTAGTTTTACAAAAATGACTTTTAAAAATCTCTTCATGAGTGAAACCAAGTTGGCAACAACGTGGAAGGTTTGTCAGAAAACAAAAAAACAACAGTAAGGAGGCTTCTAAAATGGTTCAAGTGAGAGATGATGAGAGTCTGAACTGAGACAGATCAGACCAAAAGGAAAAAGATATAAAAGTGGCTAAAGAATGGTGACTTTTGGAGAATGAAAACAAGGGAGAAAGCTAGGATTAGCTAGGTTGCCATCACAAGTGAGTAGGTGGCTGGCAGTGAAGTGAAGTCGCTCAGTCGTGTCCAACTCTTTTCGACCCCATGGACTGTAGCCCACCAGGCTCCTCCATCCATGGGATTCTCCAAGCAAGAATACTGGAGGGGGTTGCCACTGCCTTCTCCAGGGGATCTTCCCAACCCAGGGATCGAATCCAGGTCTCCCACCTTGTAGGCAGACGCCTTAACCTCTGAGCCGTTAGATCAGCTAGGTGGCCGACAGTACCACTGACCATAACCAGCAATACAAAGAGGAGCGGGACTGAGGGAAAACAAGTTTACGTTTGGACTGGTGTCTGAAGTACCTTGAGAATGTCCTGGGGGAGATGTCCAATGGGTAGTTGAATGTAAGGATCTGGAATGCAGGAGAGAGGTCTGAGATAAAGATTTGGAAATTGGCAGCACATAGCTGTTAACAGATGAAATCACCTAGGAAGAGAATACAGAAGAGGACAGGAGCCTGACATCAGATAACTAAAGGCCACAACCGGGGTTCCTAAAGCCACTCTGAAAGAACTCTGCCCAGAGTTCTATGTACTTCTACAGAAAAATATCCAATATATAATGTGAAAAGACAAAAAAAAAGAAAAAATCAAATTATAAAACCTGAGGCATAGTACAAACTCATTTTTACAAATAAGTTGTAAAAAAAAAAAATAATAGTATCAGCAAAGGCACAACGAAAAAAAAAATTCAGAGGAGCAAAGACTAAACTATTAATAATGGTGTCTGAGACTATGTAAGCTTTTCATATCTATATTATATGTCATTATAGTATTTTTAACAAAAACATACTACTATAAATAGGAAAAAAAAGTTAATTTTGTTCCTTTCCTTAAAAAAATGATAACATGTATCCTTGTAATATAAAAAGATATTACAAATCTTTTTGAAAAACACTTGGACACTGGACCATAAACAGGCAAAAAATATGAACAAACTAGTAAAATTATGAAAAAAAATTCAGTGTACAGTCTGCACTATCAAAGTAACACAAGTTAAAATACATACCTTTAGCTGCCTAAATCCGAATACAATCTTTCTAATAATAAAAGCACACATGGTAAGGGTCTGATAAAAAGAGTATCACAGACTTTGACGATAAGAAATAAACTGGTATACTCAGTCAGGGGAACAATATGACAATATATACCAAAAGACCTAAGAAAGATTCCTAAGATTTGATCTAATAATTTTCATTTCATAAATTCAAAAAAATAAATCAAAACAGCTAAAACTATGCAAAGATATTTTGCCAGATCATTAATTAAAACAATCTAGACACCAACATTAGGACACAAAAAATTATGTAGACATCAAAGGTGATGTTTATGTCTGTCAAGACATTTTAGGAACACACTCTATGGCCTAGCAATTCTACTTCTAGAGATACACTAGTACTCTGCTCAAGAATACAGTACAAAGAACTATCAATGTTGTAGTATTTGAAACAGTGAAAACTGCCAAGAACCTAACAGCTCATCAATATGAGAATGATTAAATTAGCTTTTTCAAACTGTGGTCTGAGGGCCCCTAAAAACCCCAAATCTTTTGGGGGGGTGAGGGCCTTCCTGTCCAAATATTTATCTGTGCAAGGATGGATTTTCTTAATACGCTTCAGCACACCAAAGCACACCAAATGAGATTCTACCTGTCTCCTATAATACCAGATGTTAAAGTGATCTACAAAAAATGTAAAAAAAAAAAAAAAAATCTATTTTTAAAAATACTTTAGCTATTTTAAACATTATTTTTAATATATATTTAAATGGTTTATTGTTAATTTTAAATGAATAAAAATTTTTACTTTTCAGTTTCAATTTCTAAAGTAGTAATATATACTTCATTAGAAAAACAAAACTCTATTACTCCTAGATAATTTTTAAGTGTAGAAAGGGAAACTGAGACCCACTGGATTAAATAAACTGTGATACTTTCATATTACCTAGCATAGG
>SJYC01014802.1:0-42467 GCA_006408675.1 Madoqua kirkii
GATAATACCAGACCACATTTCTTCATGCGACATTTTCTTCCTATTATGGTCATTTCCCATTTCCTTCTCATTTTCTTTTTTATTTATCCTCTCTCCTTTCCCCTTTGGCAACCATAATTTTGTTTTCCATGTCTGTGAGTCAATTTCTGTTTTGTAACTAAGTTCACTTGTATCATTGTTTTAGAGTCCACATATAAACGATATCATATGATAGTTGACTTTGACTGATTTAGTATGAAATTTCTGGGTCCATCCATGTTGCTGCAAATGGCAGTGTTTCATTCTTTTCAATGGCTGAGCAATATCCCATTGTATATATATACTACATCCTCTTTATCCATTCATCTGTTGACAGTCGTTTAGGTTGCTTCCATATCTTGACTATTGTAAATAGTACTGGTATAAACATCAGGATGTATGTATCTCTTTGAATGAGTGTTTTTGTCTTTTCCAGATATATGCCCAGGAATGGGATTGCTGGTTCACATAATTACTCTATTTTTAGAGTCTTAATAAAGCTCCAGACTCTTCTCCATACTGGCTTCACCAATTTACATTCCAGTCAACAGGGTAGGAGGGTTCCATTTTCTCCACATCCTCTCCTGCATTTGTTATTTGTAGACTTTTTAATGATGGTCATTCTGACTGATGTGAAGGAGTACCTCATTGTAGTTTTGATTTGCATTTCTCTAATAGTGATGTTGAGCATCTTTTCACGTGCTTGTTGGTCATCTGTATGACTTCTTTGGAGAAATGTCTATTTAGGTCTTCTGCCTATGTTTTAATTGGATTGTTTGTTTTTTGGATATGATATGTACGAACTGATTTTATATTTGAGAAATTAACCCCTTGTCAGTCGCATTGATTGCAAATATTTTCTCCCATTCCACAGGTTGTATTTTTATTTTTTTATGGTTTCCTTCCTTTTTGGTACAAAAGCTTTGAAGTTTAATTAGGTCCCATTTGTTTATCTTTGCTTTTATTTCCATTACTTTAAGAAATGGATGCAAAAAAATTGCTGCAATTTCTGTCAAAGATTGTTCTGCCTATATTTTCCTCTAACAGTTTTATAGTATCTGGTCTTACATTTAGATCTTTAATAGACTTAGAGTTTATTTTATATATTGTTTTTAATTTTTTAATTTATTTAAAATTTTAATTTTTTTCTTTCTTAGAAAAAATTTTTACACTCCATTCATAGTTATTTCAAAATACTGGCTTGATTCCTTGTGTTATTCAATATATCCTGTAGCCTATCTTACATCTAATAGTTTGTGCCTTTCACTCCCCCATACCTAAGTTCCCCCCACTAGTAACTACTAGTTTGTTCTCTCTCTATATGAGTCTGCTTCTTTTTTGTAATATTTACTAGTTCATGTATATTTTAAGTTCCACATATAGATTATATCATATAGTATTTGTCTTTCTGTATCTGACTTATTTCACTTTAGCATAGTGCTCTCTAAGTCCATCCATGTTGCTGCAAATGGGAAACTTCTATTCTTAATTTCCTTCTTTACATCAAGGCCTCCTAACCAGTATCCTTGGTCTTAAATTAACATTATTATTTTTCCTAAACAGAATTTTCTTCAGTGACTTTTAATCTGTTTTCATCTCATCAATGGATTGTCAATTTTATTACACTCTGCACTTTTATTGCTGACCTTGTATATATTCTTTAGATTTAGATTTGTCTAAGTGGGCTTCCCTGGTAGCTCAGCTGGTAAAGAATCCAACTGCAATGCAGGAGATGCTTCCTGGGTGGGGAAGCCTCCTCCTAACCAGTATCCTTGGTCTTAAATTAACATTATTATTTTTCCTAAACAGAATTTTCTTCAGTGACTTTTAATCTGTTTTCATCTCATCAATGGATTGTCAATTTTATTACACTCTGCACTTTTATTGCTGACCTTGTATATATTCTTTAGATTTAGATTTGTCTAAGTGGGCTTCCCTGGTAGCTCAGCTGGTAAAGAATCCAACTGCAATGCAGGAGATGCTTCCTGGGTGGGGAAGCCCCCCTGGAGAAGGGATAGGCTATCCACTCCAGTATTCTTGGGCTTCCCTGGTGGCTCAGATGGTAAAGAATCTGCCCAGAGCAGACCTGGATTTGATCCCTGGGTTGGGAAGATCCCCTGGAGGAGGGCATGACAACCCCCTCCTGTATTCTTTCCCGGAGAATTCCACAGACAGAGGAGCCTAGCAGGCTATAGTCCAGGTGGTTGCAAAGAGCTGGACACAACTGAGCAACTAAGCACAGCACACAGCAAGGATGTTAGTAACCTGCAAAATATAATGCCAAAACTAGATGCTTATTTTCCTTTTGCATTAACAAAATTTGCACTAATGTTACATTTTGTAACATTAACAGATACAGATGTCTAGGGCTGCCATAGAACTCTGTTTTATGAAGTCAACACAGACTTTGGATTCTTCTAGCTTCAGTATGCTTGCCTGGAAAATCCCATGGACAAAGGAGCCTGGTAGGCTGCAGTCCATTGGGTTGCAAAGAGTAGGACATGACTGAGCGACTTCACTTTCACTTTTCACTTTCCTGCATTGGAGAAGGAAATGGCAACCCACTCCAGTGTTCTTGCCTGGAGAATCCCAGGGGCGGCGGAGCCTGGTGGGTTGCTATCTATGGGGTCACACAGAGTTGGATACGACTGAAACGACTTAGCAGCAGCAGCTTTTTACTCTGTCAACTGTAGCCCCTATTCCCAAGGTCATCTCATGGTCCAAAATGGCTCTTCAGCTCCAACTATCGTGTCCATATTTCAACCAGCAAGGAAGAAGAAAGTGACATAGTGGGTCAAATGACTCATCTAAGCTGTTCCTTAAGGAAGGTTCTCTGAAGGTGCCACAGGATGTTGTTGTTGCTGTTTAGTCACTAAGTCATGTCCTACTCTTTTGCAGCCCCATGGACTGTAGCCTGCCAGGCTCCTCTGTCCATGGGATTTCCCAGGCAAGAATACTGGAGTGGGTTGCCATTTCCTTCTCCAAGGGATCTTCTCGCCTCAGGGATCGAACTCACGTCTCCTGGTTAGCAGGGGGATTCTTTACCACTGAGCCACCTGGGAAGCCCGCTACAGGATACTCTTGCTTATTTGAATTGTTTAGGGCTTATTCCCCTGGTCACATATAATTACAAGGGAGACTGAGGAATTGTCTTTAGTTTGGTAGGCCCTGTGCCTGGTTGAAAATTCTAATCTGCCTGAGAAAATGGATATTTGGAGGAAATAGCAATTTCTGCCACATTCTAATTGAACCATGGTGCCACTGGGAGCTCCCTCTTGCAGGAACACAGATTCATCAAATAATATTGATCTGAACAGTCTCTGCATGATAACTGCAACTCCAGAATAAAGGCTGACTTCTCAACCACACTGGGACACACTATTAATGATTACATTGTCAATGCAAAGTCAAAAAACAAAACCTGTCCCTCCACCCTTCACTGTATTTTTCCCCCATCACATTTTTAGGAGTGTTTGCTCTCACTGACTCACTTCCTCGCCTCCTGTTTTTATCTTCAACCTTCTCTAAGATGGATTGTCCCTGACTCCTTCACTGTTCTTGCAGACACTAACAGTGACCCATGAAGCCAAATTAATCAGGTGCTTTCTGTCATCTTCCTTGGTTTCTCAGCATTTGGCAAAGCCGACACTTTCTCTTTCTTGAAATGCTGTCTTCCTTTGGATTTCATGACACAACATTGTTCCAGAAGCTTTGTGTAAATCTCCTTCGTGTACTTCTCCCCTATCAGAACACAAAATGGTGGATCTCCTAAGAGCTCAGTTCTAAGTCCTTCTCTCTTCCACAACTACACATGGAGCAACTCATCTATTGCTGGCTTTGATTATCAGTGTGCTGAAGATCCCCAAAACTCCATCTGTAATTTGATCTTTATTCTGTTTTGCAGTATCTTCCTTTTCTTTCAGTGTCAGAGCAAACAAGTAACTTGTATTTGACTACTCAAAGCTGGTTATTATCCATCTGAATGCACAGAAATTTAAAAACACATATGAGCTTGTCAGCAAAACATAAATTGTATGTCATATTAAGACAAAAAACATTATTATAGCTTATAATCATAGTATTTAGGCTTTCATTTCTTCAGCTGTCAACCAATATGGCTCCCTTGTGGTTGAGGAGGTTCACATGACTGGTTCTAACCCACTAGTGAGTGAGTTGTGGTTGGAACTACCACGTCGTGGCTAGAACATATAATCATCAGTCTGAGGCCTTCTGGAGCCATCTTTTCTCTCTTGACAGCCAGTAGTATTCAAGATGGTGGCTGGTCTCTTAGCCTAATCCCTAAGTGACTAAAATTAACTTAGTCACCCCTCTAAAATTCTCCCTCACCCCCACCCCCACAAAGTAATGAAGGTAGAATGAGGAAGAAAACAAATTGGTCATTTAGGCACAGACTTTGGACATTTGTTACCATGACATAAGCCATCTGATATACCCATCCCAACTGATATAAATGTTGGTACCAGCAGTAAATGCTACTGAACAGAAACCTAAATAAAACTTGAGGCCCTGGATTAGGGACTGGCCACAGGTGGCAAAGAAACTACTATCAGAGGATGGAAAGGTGGTGATTCATCTTGTGAAGAAGTGAAACTTTGGTCACCTGAAAACTTGGAAGGTAGGTAACATACCATTGAATGTGTTACCTTAGGAGAAGTTGGAAAAGAGTGTTAGTAGCATATACTGGCAGCTGTTTTCATTTGATAATTTACTACGAGAAACAGATAGGTTCAGAAAACAACTGGCCAGTTTGCCAACAAATGCAGACAGACAGGGACAGAACATTGAGCAAGGAGGTGGCTATAGACCGTGAAATCCGTAAAGAGGCAAGTGAGGACTTGAGCAAGGGAGTTGAAAGGATGGTGAAAAGATCAGAGAGTTGGAAGTCCTCAGGGGTTCAATGATTGTTGGACTTGGGGTTCCTAAAGGCAGTGAGGTGGACAAACAAGTGGGGAGGAAAAGTGGGGAAGATTAAAGTTACATGAAAAGTAAGAAAGACAAATGTGCTCCAT
The DNA here is from genome assembly GCA_006408675.1 of Madoqua kirkii. NCBI lineage: Eukaryota > Metazoa > Chordata > Mammalia > Artiodactyla > Bovidae > Madoqua > Madoqua kirkii. Next base: position 5,049 of record SJYC01014802.1, read on the forward strand.
AAAAACAATCTCAGCTCTTCTCATGTTCTGCCTTGCTCAATAGCTACTGTGAAAAGCAAGAACTCCTGTGTAATGTTCTTAGGGACCCAAGCTCTCCAGGCAGAGGCTTGGCTGGAGGCAGTGGGCCATAGCTGGGGCCATAGCTGGTGATGTGAGGCTTGCTGGCCCTCAGGGAGCAGAAATGGAACACATGAGAAATAAATGAAAAATGGAAAGGTAAAAAAAGAAACACATTTTTTGCTCTAGAGACAGGAAAAATTGGGAACACTATTCAGAGCTTGGATGAGATATAGGCATTGCAGAATCAGCTTCTGGTTAAGGACTGATGTGTGACTGATTTTTCAGGCCTGACCACAGGCAATTAAGAAGGCTTTACCCAGAATACCTGGTGGGACTAGGGGGGAAGCTGCCCTTCCCGCCCCAGACCTGGGGCACAGACTGTGAACTTCTGTTTCTGAAGGGGGTTGCAGTCAAGGACTCAGGGCTATTCCTATCCATCACCTTCATTCCAAAATGTTTTTTTTGTTTGTTTTGTTTTAATGTGAGTGGCATGTGGGATCTTATAGTTTCCCAACCAGGAGTTGAATCCTTGCCCCTGCAGTGGAAGTGTCAGTCTTAACCACTGGACCACGAGGTAAGTCCCTTGTAGGTTTCTGAGGACTTCTGCTTCCTTATGCGTGAAGGGGAGAATCTTGAAAACTTTTCCACTCCCAGCCTTTCCCCCTTGTCCCCTCACCAGAGGCGTCAGGATCCATAAAACGCTGGAGCACTTGGTTCCAGGGTGCCTTCAGCAGTAAGACATCCCCACGTAGCTCTGATGCCACTGACTCTCAGCTGGGGTGCCTTTCCATGGGGGAATGTGGAACAGGGGAGTTGGCACTTTCTCCCATTTTATCTGTTTGCTTATTCCATCACACTGCATGCAAAGTCACTTCAGTCGTGTCTGACTCTTTGCGACCGTATGGACCAAGGCCCTCTAGGTAAGAATACTGGAATGGGTTGTCATGTCCTCCTCCAGGAGATCTTCCTGACCCAGGGAATGAACCCATGTCTCTTACATCTCCAGCACTGGCAGGCAGGTTCTTTACCAAGAGTGCCCATTCCATCACAGTAAGTGATTAAAGACCAAAGTCTCTCATTTTTGCCTCCTTGCCTTTTGAACTCCTCCCGCACCTAGCAGCTCAGCTTTCTCTCCCAGCTCAGCTGAGCTCCTTACAAACAAGATTAGCGGGCAGTTCTCAGTCAAGGGCTAAAGAAGCAGGAACACCGGTAACTTCATTCACAGACTTCAACCCTCTTCCTCCTGGGATCTCAAGGGTTGTCCTGGCCTGTCATAGAGACCTCGCAGAAAAGCTGTCATCTTCTAGTGATTCAAAGTGCTGTCCTTATCCTGCCCTTCCCAACCAACAGCAAGAACAGTATGGGATAAAATAGTCATGTCAGCCCTGGAGGCACATTAGAATCAGCTGGAGGACTTAACCGAAAACAGATGTAGGACCTTTTTTACCCTAGAGCGCCTGGTTTTAATTTCATTGACTTAGAGAAAGAATACAGTTCTTCGCAACAACCCAGATCTCATATTCTCCAGCTCTGTTGCACCTTGGGTGATTCCTGTCCCTTTCCTGACCCTCAGCCTCATCTGTGATGCGGGAATGATAACACTTTCCTCCCGGGGGGTGCTATGAGGATTAAGTGAAACAAGGTGTCTAGAGGTACCTGGAACACACCATGTGCACCGTAAATGTCTCCATCAGAACGCAGCTCAGGACGGAACATGAATCAGGAGGAACTTCCTGTGAGCCCAAGAGCCAGGAAAAACTACTAGGAAGAAAGAGTTTGACTTGCCTCCTTAAGGAGGAACACAGATTCAATCGGGTGGAGGGGCCACTCTCAGATCTGAGCAGTCAGGGCCCCAGCCCAGGGCCCCACATATTGAAGGCTGCACTCTGCCCTTCCTCTGTCTGCACCTTGGCCCACAGGGCAAGGAGTGCATAGTGACCGAGTGCCGTGCCCCCAGGAGCCCATGCCCCCACCTTCTCGATCATGCATCCGGGCCAATCCTCCTGAGGGGACCATCCTCCCAGTTTGCAACTCCAGTCCCAAGGGGCTTAAAGGAGGCTGTTTGAGGAGCAGGATCAAATCTTGAATTTGAGGGCTGGGAGTTCTCTTGCCTGGAAAATCCTATGGATGGAGGAGCCTGCAAGGCTGCAGTCCATGGGTTTGCTGAGGGTTGAACACGACTGAGTGGCTTCACTTTCACTTTTCACTTTCGTGTATTGGAGAAGGAAATGGCAACCCACCCCAGTGTTCTTGCCTGGAGAATCCCAGGGATGGGGGAGCCTGGTGGGCTGCTGTCTATGGGGTCACACAGAGTCAGACACGACTGAAGCGAGTTAGCAGCACAGTCTATTTACAGACATTCGTGTGCATTCCTTCAGGGTGTGGGGGTAGAACCAGGGGTGGGAAGAAAAAGGGCCAGGTCACCGGTCAGGGGCTCTTACACGCTCTCTCACTCCACAGACGTTTCGAGTGGTTCTGACACCAGTATTCATTTTACAGCCAACATTAATCTGAACATTTCCGTTTCAGTATTTTCTGGTATGTTTGTTCTCGTGATTAATTTAAAAACAACACTTTGCAATCAAATAAGTGCTTTATCTTTATGCCTGAAACATTATAAAGTGAAAGTGAAGTCGCTCAGTCGAGTCCAACTCTTAGCAACCCCATGGACTGCAGCCTACCAGGCTCCTCCGTCCATGGGATTTTCCAGGCAAGAGTACTGGAGTGGGGTGCCATTGCCTTCTCCAACATAAGTTGTTGATAAATACGAGTGTAGTAGAATTCAAACATATTCATGGCAACTCACATGGGGTTAAAGCCTCTTGCTTGGTTGAGGATTTGCAGCTGGGAGGGAAACCACCACTTGAAAAGAAATTGGTTTCTTCTGGCTGAAAACAGTGGACAAAGGTTTACTTCTCCCTGCTCATTTTTCCTCCCCTCATCCCCAGAGGCATCAGGGTGGAGGAAGCTGACGGACATCATAGTGAGGGTGTGTGGAAGGCTTAGGTCTGTGGGTTCTTCCCACTGGTTTCTGCTGACACTGTTTGACTCAGGGTCCATCTCACCTGGTCTTTGAGCATCAGCCTCCAGCCTCACTGCATCTGCTGGGCTGGGCTCAACCATGGCTCTCATCACTCCCAATTCTCTGAAACTCAGCAGCAGATTCTACCCAGGTTCCAGCTTAAACCAATCCCTCTTGGAAGCTCAACTAATATCCCTCCCTACCACTCCCATCCCACCCACCCACCAGCACTGTTCCAACCCACAGCCTTTATGATAACTGTTAATTCTCAGTTATCTTACACTCACAACAGAAGGAAAGATGGGAGGAAGGGATGATGTGCAGCTTTATGTACAGGTACTTCAGTTGTACATTGCTTTTTGCAGTCATTTCCCAGAAGCCAATAAGATGGGCATTTTAGCAGAAAGTTTCCATCCAGTCCCAGTGTTATGGGACGAATTGTGTTTCCCCAAATTAAAATGTTGGAGCCCTAACCCTCAATGTGACTGTATTTGAAGATGGGGACTTTCTGGAGGTAGTTAAGAGTTGCAGGAGGTCATAAGGGTGGAGCTGTAATTTGACAGGGCTGGAGTGCTTCTACAAAGAAGAAGAGTCCAGAGATCCCCTCCTCCTCCCCTATCTCTCTCATCTCCCTTGTGCACACACAGAAAAGACCATATGAGGACCCAGGGAGAAGGCAGCCCTTGACAACAAGCCTAGGCGACATGCTTCACCAGAAAGCAACCCTGCTGGCACCTTGACCCTGGACTTCAGCCCCCAGAACTGGGAGAAGGTACATGTCTATTGAAGCCACGCAGACCGTGGTATTTTTTTATACAGCCTCAACAGTCTAAGATACCTAAGCACCTCAAATTTAACGCCTTCTGGGGACCCAAGCAGGTCAGGCGCTACCTGTGTCCTGAACCTCGCTGCCCATGGGAGTTACAGTCCCATACTTCCTTCCTGCCATTATCCTCCAAAACCAGGTTTCAGCTTCCCTCCCTACGTTCCCTTAGTCCTTATTCCCATATTTCTCCTAGGATATACCATCTCATCCCATTGGCCCAGAGACCCATCTACAGCTCAGAGACATTATGAGTTTTGGGTTTTTTTAAGGCCATTTCTCCACTGATGGTCCCACGTCAAGGAGCTTCACACATGAACTATAAATTGTCTGTGTATATGTGGGAATGCTCACACCAAGAAAAGAGGCCAAGGTTCCTCTGCCCTCTCCTCAATCTGGAAGGGCAGAAACCCTGTATGGAGGCTCCAAAAGCTCCTTATCGAGGCTGAGCTGACTCTGAGGAAGGACTGGATCCCTTAAGATTCTGGAAGTAGTCATCCTGTTTCCTGGGAGTCCATTCTCAGCCTCAGGGTTTTTTCTCACTTTTTAAAAATTTTTTGGCCACTCTACCCCACATGTGGGGTTCCCTGACTAAGGATTGAACTTGTGCCCCCTGTAGCAGAAACAGCATCTTAACCCACCGGACCAGCAAGGAAGTCTTTTGTTTTTCCTCTGTTTGTTTTTTTTTTTTCGGCCTCCAGGTTTCATCTCAGCCATGAATTCATTAGCTTAGGATTGGAGAAAGTCTGAAAAGTCAGACTCCTGTGGGTTTGGTTTCTGGCTGTGAGTCTTACTGGAGGATCTGAAGCGAGTCATGTCATCTCTCTAATCTATAGTTTCCTCATCTGTTAAATAGAAATGATCCTGGCTTTGCAAGGTTTTAATGAAGAGTTTATGGAAATGCCTGGCTTGGGGTTTTGCAGACATTTGCTCTATTCACCCACTTCTTCCTGAGTCAGTCTGGCCAACAAACCTGAACGGTAGCTCTCCCACTGCATTGCAGCGTGTGTGTGTGTGTGTGTGTGTGTGTGTGTGTGTGTGTGTGTATGTGTGTGAGTGATAGGGAAGTGGAGGGGAGGAGCAGAAGGGGTGGCCATTTACAAATCTGATTTATCTTCTTCCTGTGTGAAGCAAGTGCATCCTCAGAAAACGCAGACCACCCACAGTCTCTGTGTGAGCACACCTTTAGGGAGGTGGAGCCGCTTTCCAAATGGTGCATTAGGGACCAGTCATTCCCAGATGAAATGTCCAGGACTTTGGCAATTGGCAGTGGGGAGTTCTTGAAAGGATGAGTGAGTGAAAAAATAAAAGCCCTTTTAAAAGCCTGATTTGGAACATTCACAGCTCTCCTGGGGTTGTTCACTCTCCTGCTCCCTTTGGGCTGGGGTGGAGAGCCAGAGTTGATGTACTGAACTCCAGGGTCTGCAGGAACTGCCTCTCAGAGACAGATACATTCTGAGAGTCATTTTCCTGGTATTTCTCAGACCCTTGGTGATGCCACTTTGAATCTGTTATGCCTGGCACTGGGAATACTTTGTTAGCTGGACTCACAGCCTACCTTCATACCCTGTATTACTATTTTGAAATCTAAGAGAAGGGGGAATTCTCTGGTGGTTCAGTGGTTAGGACTCCACAGTCTCACTGCCGAGGGCCCAGGTTCAGTTCTTAGCCCCTGAACTAAGATTCCCACCAGCCATGTGGCATGGCCAAAAAAAAGGTAAAGGGTAGCATCAGCAGAGAGAGAAAGAACATAGAGAGGTCAAGAGAGTCCTAATCCATGTCTTTGTGTTAGGACTTGTATGGTCTCTTTAGCATGGGCCCTGTTGGGGAGAGGTAAGATCCTAATGGTGTACAAGAAATAGCAATGGATTATGAGCTCCAAAGACCGGCAGTTGAGTTCCATCTGGCTGTGCAAATTTGAGCAACCAGTTTACCTTCAGAAGCCCTGTTGCCTCTTGTGTAAAAGGGTAATGGTAACAAAGCCATCTTGGGGCTGGCGGTCTCACTATACATACTGTGCGCTCAGTCACCAGTTGTGTCCAACTCCTTGCCACCCCATGGACTGTAGTCTACTAGGCTCCTCTGTCCATGAAATCTTCCAGGCAAGAATACTCATGTGGGTTGCCGTTCCCTTCTCCAGGGGATGGTCCTGACCCAGGGATTGAACCCAGGTCTCCTGCATTGGCAGGCAGATTCTTTACCACTGAGTCACTAAGCCCCATTACATATACCAGCAAATGCAAAAGGTCTTATTTGAAGAGGAAACTTGTTGTTATTTAGTTGCTTAGTCATATCCAACTCTTTTGTAACACCATGGACTGTAACCTACCAGGCTCCTCTGTCCATGGGATTTCCCAGGCAAGAATACCGAACTGGACAGCCATTTCCTTCTCCAGGGGATATTCCAGACTCAGGGATTGAACCCATGTCCCCTGCATTGGCAGGTGGATTCTTTAACAGTGAGCCACCAGGAAAGCCTGAAGAGAAAAGTATTGACTATTTATTATGATTAGAACTCTGGCTTGGAGTCACACAGATGGGGTGTCTTAGTCCCAGTGCCACTCCCTGGAGTCAAGCTTGGTCACATGACCTGTCACAGGGTAGGAAGTGCTCCAACTGCCCCCCCACCCCCGCCTTCCAAAGATGATTTTGTAAGCTCATTTCCCCAGCCCCTGTGATGAGGAAGTACATGTGAAGAGGGGCCCTGAACAGTCAGGATTGTGAGTGGCTGGAGGAAGCGCAGTCCCCAGGCTGTGACTCCTTGATGGACCCCTTTCACCAGGTGTCTGAGCTATTTTAGGGTTTGGCGGATTTGGAGATGTGGGGATAACTCAGTGTGGCCTCACCGATACACCTGGGTCCTGTTTCTTTATGTCATTTAATAGAAAAACTGCACGAAGAAAACGTACGGTAACACGGAGCACGTACAGCCTTGGGCACATCCCAGGGACGGCCCGAGCTGGGTGGCTACTTGCCGCCGCTCTTAGGAAGGGGCCGATAGACCCCGACCACCACGGCATGGTCCCTTTCGTAGGGCTCCAGAGTCAGCTGCTCTTGAGGCTTTAAATTCTCCTGCTGCAGCTTCCTCACCTCGGAGGCGAACACTGCCTCGGCGGACGCGGTGGAGTCTATGCAATTGGCTTTGATGGAGATGAGGAAGTGGCCCCCGTTGCGCAGGAAGGTGTGGGCGTTCAGAGCCACGATGCGGGACTGGTCCGGCTGCGCCACGTCGGCGAAGATCACGTCCACCATGCCGATGAGCATGCGGTACTTCAGCGGGTGCCGCGCATCTTCGAGGACCGGGATGATGTTGGTTCGCTTCTTGGCCACGTTGACGAGATCGCGGCCGGCGCGGTGGGAGAACTCGACCGCGTAAACCAGGCCGTCCGGGCCGATGATGTCGGAGACGTGGGACACGGTGGTCCCCGAGGCGGCACCCAGGTACAGCACTTTGGACTTGGGCTTGATGTGAATCTGGTCGACCCCGCCCAGGATGGCGGCGGCCAGCTTGGAGCGGAAGGGGTTCCACGTGCGGTACTCCAGCTTCTCGCCGCCCTCGGTCACCGTGACCCGCCGCTCCCCGTACACCGACTGGCCCGGGACCATGTTCAGCGTGACCAGCGCGTCCTCCGCCCCGCGGTAGATGAAGACGCCCTCGTGCCGGTGCGGTTCCACCGACACCGTCAAAACGCTCTTCCTGCGGCGGTTCTTGTTCCTGGCCATGCCGCGCAGCTGCCCGCCACCTCCGCGGTCCCCCCGGCCGTCTCCTCCGCCGCCACCGCGCCCCCGGCCCCGGCCGCCACCGAAGCCGCGCGTCCGCGCTCCGAAGCCGCCCTTGCCTCCCGGGCCGCCGTCGCCTCCGGCGCCCTTGCCCGCTCCGCCTCCGCCGCCGCGCCCTCCGCCCCAGCCGCCGCCCCCGCGGCCGCCAGACCCGCCACGACGCAAGCCACCGCCGACTTCATGCGCTCCGGGACCCGGGTGGGGGTGGGGGTGGCTGGCGGCGGTTGTCAGGGGTTACCGATGGCTGGTAGCGGTTGTCAGGGACGGCCGGTACCTGGGCGTGGTTGTCAGGGGTCACCTGTGGCAGAGAGAGGTTTTCAGGGGTCACTGGAGGTTCCAGGCGGTGGTCCTGATGCCGGAGGAAGGTTAGCAGCAGCGGTGACCTGCTGGCTTAGCCGCGGCAGGCTGCAGGGGCAAGGTGGGCGCGGGCAGTGGGGACCGGCTCTGCCGCAGTGCCCGCATCCCTGGAGCCGCCCTTTGACGCAGGGATGGGCGTCATTGCATCACACTCGCTATGGCGACCCGGTAGCCCCAGAAGCCCCTCTTCCCAGCCCTCTCCAGCTGCCTGCTCCCTGGTAGGCGTCCCTTTCGCCCTTCCCCAGCTCTGCTTTCTCAGGGACCCCTGGCAGTTCTCCAGGGGTGTAAGAAAGGGGGGATCTCCTTGCCAGGAGAGGGGGAGACAAACATCGGTTTCTGTCTCTGCTCTGCCACTCGCTTCCTGTGTAGTCTCCGAAAGCGTTATCTGACCTTCTCTGAGCGTCTTATCTGAACTTGAGCAAGTGTCTTGACATCTCTGAGTCTCATTATTCCTTCTGTAAAGCAGAACCTGCCTCAAAGGTTTGTTTTGAAGCGCCGCAGACCCTAGCCTCAGCTATGGAATGTGTTAAGTGCCCTATATACGCACTATCATTTTCTTAAAATCTTTTTAAAAGTTACTGTTTATTTTATTTTTGCATTCTGGGTCTTCCTTGCTTTGCTGCTTTGCAAGGGCTTTCTCTAGTTGCGGTGAGCAGTGGCTTCTCGTTGCTGAGCGCAGGCTCTAGACACTATGGGGGCATCAGTAGTTATTGCAGACCCGCTCTTAAGAGCACATTGTGGCACGTGGGTATAGCTGCTCCCAGGTATGTGGAATCTTCCCCGACCAGAGATTGAACCCGAATCCCCTACACTAGCAGGTGGATTCCCATCCGCTGTGTCACCAGGGAAGTCCAGCATTAGCATTTTTTTAATTAAAACAAAACAAAACAAAACAAAAACTTTTGGCTGCACCACACAGCTTGCAGGATCTCAGTTTCCTGACCAGGGATTGCATCCAGGCCGCTGCAGTGAAAGTGTAGAATCCTAACCACTAGATCACCAGGGAACTCCCTGTTTAGTTTCTCAGTGTACTGGGTTAGCCAAAAAGTTCATTTGGGTTTTTCAGTAACATGGAAAATCCAGATCAACTTCGTGACCATCTCAGTATTTCTTTTGGTCAATTTTTAATTGAACTGTATTGCTGGTAGTGCTTTAGCCACCTAGATGTGGCTCTGGCCCTCTTTCGCGAGGCTGATGGAAATGCTCCTTGGTACAGCTGTCAAATCCTTAAACAACACACCTATACTTCCACTTAGCTGTTCCACTTGGAAGTTTTTATCCCAGAGGGATGATTCCAACAAGAAGTGATAGTAAGCAGGAACAGAGGAGTGGTGATGGTCGTGTGGTGATCATCATTGTCATGGAAGTGTTGGTGGAGGTGATGAAGCAGCCTACTCTAAGAGCCGTTTAGAAGACAGAATCCACAGAACTTTCTGCTAGAAAGGACACAGGAAGTCAAAAAGAGGACAATTCCAAGCCAGGGATTGCCAAAGGAACAGTGGCTCCCCTGGTGTGATTAATAGCCGGCAAGCTACAGCCCTGGTTTCTCTCTATTTAGCTCTGCTTTTTTCCACCAGCTGTGCTGAATCCTAAAACCTGCTCTGAGAATATGGGACAACAAGAAAATATTGACTCTTCAGTATGAATGGGGACACATAGGCCAGAGTCCTAAATCCTATAACACATTGTCCAGAATCACTTCAGTTGTGTCCGCCTCTTTGCAACACTATGGACTGTGGCCCTCCAGGCTCCTCTGCCCATGGGATTCCCAAGGCAACAGTGCTGGAGTGGGTTGCCATGCCCTCCATCAGGGATCTTCCCAACCCAGGGATCAAACCTGTGTCTTTAATGTCTCCCTCATTCGACAGCACCACCTGGGAAGCCCCTATAATCAACAAAAGCCAAAATCTCATGTTTATAGTTGAATTTTAGTCTGTATCTCAAAAATCTGCTCTTTAAATGTGCGGCATCTTCCTGAGCATAAAAAAAGAACCATTAGGCAGCACCACAGACAACAAAACAGGTGTCAGTGCAGAGGCATACTCTTCCTATCAGAACCATGGACAGCAACACCAATGGGGCTCAACTAGGAGCCGTGGGAGATGGCGTAGGTAGGTGGTGTAAGCAACCAATGGACCTCTCTATGAGTGGGAGTAAATGCTTGGTCCACCTAGAGACAAATTGTTTCTGAAAATTAAGGCAAATGTCAGGCAAGGTGCACACAGCAAAGCTTTCATTTCATCCTGGACCAGGAGTCTTCATAATTCAAATTCATGGATAGCAGCATTAGGACTGGTTTTCTCCTCTGGCCAAAATGTCTCCTGAATGTGGGCTAGACGTCTGTGTGTTGAAATGTGGACAAGGGGTCAGAGAGTGCGATGTATGGTTCCTGAGCTGGATGGTTCACATAAAACACTCTGCTTAGAGTATCCTACTCTTCTCACAAGGGGTGTTCACATTGAATCTTCCTGCATCAGGGATCAAACCCAAGTCCCCTACATGGGTAGTTGAGGTAGAGTCTCAACCACTGGGCCACCATGGGAAGTCCAGAAGGGAGTCATTGTTGAGCAGATTAGCACAGTGCATGATTAGAGCTGTACAGGTCATCTCAGAATTGTTCCAGAACAGGCTGGGAGGCTGGGGCAGTCATCCACCATTCTTCCTTCCCCCATGTCAGGAGGTGTTTCTGAGGCATTAACTGTCTTACCCTTGGAGTTGCTCCTGTACATGGCTCAGCAGCTTCCCCTGATGCTTCACACAGCCTTCAGGTGGGGAAGCTGGCATTCAGAGTGGGGAGCTGCAACCATACTGGCAGCTGCTTGCCACCCACAGTTGCAGGTGCGCTCCAGGGTGAGCCTAGGCAATATTAGGCATCAACAGTCCCTGCTTCAGTTGGCTGCTGCATCTCAAATACAGCCAGAAGTTTGTTGTGAAAACAGAACTTGGAAGAAATACATGACTCGTAAAGCTTATTACATCAGGAGATACTATAAATGTCATACTATAAATGTATTATCTGTAAAATAGACATTCAAGTTGGCAACACGAAGCTTTCATCAATAAACATTAATATTGTTCCCCTCTGGTGCACAATATGATGAAGGTCTGCAGTTACATCTGAATAGCTTATTCCTACTTACCTGCATTTCAGGTCCATTAAAGATCTATGGAGGGTTTGTTCTACAAAGTTGCTTGTGAGGCTCATCACCAACATCTTGTGGCTGTAACATGAGAAACAAGAGGCTTCCCATTGTTACCGCACTACCACGAGAGAAGAACTGACGTGGAGAGCTCACTCCCCTTTTTCTGTGCTGTGGCCCACGGCTTCACATAGTCATTTCTTCTCACAGCCCATTGGTCAGGACTAATCACATGCCCTGTCTAACTGCTGGGTGGGGTCATTGGTGACTAGGAAACCTTTTGGCCGCAGGTGTCTACTGCGGAATGTCAGTCTGGCACACCTGGATCAATGTACCTACAAAACATCACAGACAACATTTACCGTTCAGTGTGCATATATATAAATGTGTTCTTCAAGGCAGAATGTAATACCTTTTTACTAACACAGGACTAGAACCCAAAGTAGTACTCAATTCCCAATCACATATCTAATATAGCATGCTAAGTGAAAAAGAGAACTCTCTCTTTTTAGTATCTGGGCCTTGGAGAATGGTCCAGTTCCCTTAGTTGGGATTCCATTGACGTTTGCTCACTACCTCGCTGGGTGAGGTGCTCACCTCTCACTCCATTCCCCTACAGAATTAGTGACTGACACTCGAGAAATTCGCAAAAAGCTTATTCAGTGTTATTCTAGAGAAGCACATTTTCTCACAGATCTGGAGGCTGGAAGTTCAAGATGAGGGTGCCAGTGTGTTCCATGGTCAGTTTCTGGCTCGTAAATGACCACCTTCTCACCATGTCCCGAGGGAGGAAAAATAAGCTCTCTGGCATCTCTTTTTTCTTTCAGTTTATTTTATTGAAGTGTTGATTTACAATGTTGTGTTGATTTCTGCTATACAGCAAAGTGATTCAGTTATACATATATACATTCTTTTTCATATTATTTCCTATTATGAATATGGTATATCCTAGGATATTAAATGTCATTCCCTGTGCCATGCAGCAGGAGCTTGTTGTTTATCCATCCTATATATAATAGTTTGCATCTTCTAATCCCAAACTCCCAATCCTTCCTTACCCCACCCCCACCCACCTTGGCGACTGCAAGCCTGTTCGCTATGTCTGTGTTTCTGTTTTGTAGATAGGTTCATTTGTGTCTTACATTAGATTCCACAGATAAGTGATATTGTATGGTATTTGTCTTTCTCTTTCTGACTTGCTCCACTGGTATGATAGTCTCTTGGATCCATCCGTGTTGCTGTAAGTGGCATTATTTCATGCTTTTCATGGCTGAGTGGTATTCTGTTACCCATCTTTACCCATTCCTCTGTCAGTGGGCGCTTCGTTTGCTTCCGTGTCTTGGCTCTTATGAACAGTGCTGCTGTGAACATGGGGATGCGTGTTTCTTTTCCAGTTATAGTGTTGTCTAGATATAGGCCCAGGAGTGAGATTGCTGGATTATATGTCAACCAAGGGTTCCTTTGTTCTTTTTAAAAATTCATTTATTTGACTGAATCAGGTTTTAGTTGCAGCACAGGGGATCGTTGCAGCACGTGGACCCTCTATTTGTGGCTCGGAAGCCTTAGTTGCTCTGCTGCATGTGGGATCTTAGTTCCCTGAAAGTGAAAAGTCAAAGTCGCTCAGCCGTGTCCAACTCTTCGTGACCCCTTGGACTATACAGTCCATGGAATTCTCTAGGCCAGAATATTGGAGTGGGTAGCCTTTCCATTCTCCAGGGCATTTTCCCAACTCAGGGATCGAACCCAGGTCTCCCACATTGCAGGCAGATTCTTTACCAGCTGAGCTACTGGGGAAGCCCAGGAATCAAATCCATGTCCCCTGCATTGCAAGGAGACTCTCAACCACTGGACTACCGGGGAGGTCCCCCCGGAGAGTTCCTTTTTAATGGCTGAATAATATTCTTCTGTGTAAGAACTTCTTTTTTTAATATATAATTTTATTTATGTATTTATTTTTGGCTGTGCTGGGTCTTTGTGGCTGCATGGACTTTTCTCTAGAGAAAAGTGTCTGACTCTTTGCGACCCCATGGACTGCAGCACTGCAGGCCCCCATGTCCCTCACCATCTCCCAGAGTTTGCCCAAGTTCATGTCCATTGCACCAGTAATGCCATCCAACCATCTTATCCTCTGTTGCCCTCTTCTCCTTCTGCCTTCAATCTTTCTCAGCTTCAGGGTCTTTTCAGTGAGTCAGCTGTTTGCATCAGGTGACCAAAGTATTGGACCTTCAGCCTCAGCATCAATCCTTCCAATGAGTATTCAGGATTGATTTCCTTTAAGACTGACTGGTTTGATCTTGCTGTTCAAGCAACTGTAAGGAGTCTTCTCCAGCATCACAGTTTGTAAGCCTCAATTCTTCAGCTCTCTGCCTTCTTTATGATCCAGCTCTCCCAACCATGTGTGACTGCTGGAGAGACCATAGCCTCGACTCTATGGACCTTTGTCGGGAGAGTGGTTTTTTAACGCACTGTCTAGGTTTGTCACAGTTTTCCTGCCAAGAAGTAATCGTCTTTTAATTTCAAGGCTGCGGTCACCATCTGCAGTGATTTTAGAGCCCACGAAGCGGAAATTAGTCACTTCTTCTACCTTTTCCCCTTCTATTTGCCATGAAGTAATGGGGCTGGAAGCCATGATCTTAGGTTTTTTTAATATTTAGCTTTAAGCTGGGTTTTTAATCCTCTTCCTTCACCCTCATCAGGAGGTTCTTTAATTCCTCTTCACTTCCTGCCATTAGAGTGGTATCATCCACATGTCTGAGGTTGTCAATGTTTCTCCCAGCAGTCTTGATTGCAGCTTGTAACTCATCCAGCCTGGCATTTCGTGTGATGTGCTCTGTATATAAGTTAAATAAACAGCCTTGTCATACTTCTTTCTCAGTCCTGAACCAGTCAGTTGTTCCATACAGGGTTTTAACTGTTGCTTTTTGACCTGCATATAGGTTTCTCAGGAGACAGGTAAGATGGTCTGTTATTCCTGTCTCTTTAAGAGTTTTCCACAGTTTGTTATGATCCACACAGGCAAAGGCTTTAGCATAGTTAATGAAACAGAGATAGATGTTTTTCTGGAATTCTCTTGCTTTCTCTGTTATCCAGTGAATGTTGGTAATTTGACCTCTGGTACCTTTGCCTTTTCTAAACCCAGCTTGGACATCTGGAAGCTCTCAGTTCACATAATGCTGAAGCCTAGCTTGAAGGATTTTGAGCAGAACCTTATTAGCCTGGAAGATGAGTGCAGTTATCTGGTGGTTTGAATATTCTTTAGTGGTACCCTTCTTGGGAACTGGGATAAGGACTGACCTTTTCCAGTCCCGTGGCCACTGCTGGGTTTTCCAGATTTGCTGACTTATTGAGTGCAGCACTTTGATAGTCATCTTTTAGGATTTTAAATAGCGCTGCTGGAATTCCATCACTTCCACTAGCTTTATTGATAGCAGTGCTTCCTAAGGCTCACTTGACTTCACACTCCAGAATGTCAGCCTCTGGGTGAGTGGCCACGCCACTGTGGTTATCTGGGTCGCTGAGATCTTTTTTTGTACAGTTCTTCAGTGTATCCTTTCCATGTCTTCTTGATCTCTTCTGCTTCTAATAGGTCTTTACTGTTTCTGTCCTTTTTTGTGCCCATCTTTGGATGAAATTTTCCTTTGATATTTCCGATTTTCTTGAAGAGAAAGGTACACCCAACTAAATGCAAAGTTCCAGAGAATAGCAAGGAGAGACAAGAAGGCTTTCTTCAATGAACAATGCGATGCAATAGAGGAAAACTATAGAAAGAGAAAGACTAGAGAGCTCTTAGAAAGGGAAAGACTAGAGAGCTCTTAAAGTGACCATTCAGTTCAGTTCAGTTCAGTCGCTCAGTCGTGTCCAACTCTTTGCAACCCCATGAATCGCAGCAAGCCAGGCCTCCGTGTCCATCACCAACTCCCGGAGTTCACTCAGACTCACGTCCATCGAGTCAGTGATGCCATTCAGCCATCTCATCCTCTGTCATCCCCTTCTCCTCCTGCCCCCAATCCCTCCCAGCATCAGAGTCTTTTCCAATGAGTCAACTCTTCGCATGAGGTGGCTAAAGTACTGGAGTTTCAGCTTTACCACCACCTATATTGAATACATTTTTATCACCCTATAAAGAAAGTATATATCCGCTAAGCAGCCACTTCCCATTTTCGCTGTTCTTAGACCCTGGCAACCACTAATCTTTCTGTCTCTGAATTTGCCTATTCTGGACATTTAATATAAATGTAAACATACAATTTGTGTCTGGCTTCTTTCATTTAGATAATGTTTTCAAGGTTTCTCCATCTTGTGGCATGTATCAGTATTCCCTTTTATGGCTAAATAATATTTCATTGTATAGATTACCATATTTTATTTATGTATTCATCAGTTGATAGACACTTGGGTGTTTCTACTGTTATCTATTATGAATATTGAATTGTGCTGTGTGCTATGAACATGTATACAAGTTCTTAGGTGAGCATGTGTTCAGGTCTCTTGAATATATACCGAGGAGCATTATTATATGGTATTTCTGTGTTTAATTGTTTGAGGATAAGATGGTTAGGTAGCATCACTGACTCGCTGGTCATGAATCTGAGCAAACCCTGGGAAACAGTGGAGGACAGAGGAGCCTGGCCTGTACAGTCCATGAGGTCACAAAGAGTTGGACATAACCTAGTGACTGAACAACAAGAACAATCTAGTTATTCCAACACCATTTACTGAAAAGATGCCTTTTCTCCATTGTATGATCTTAGTTAGTACAGTTGCTGAAAAATCAATTAACCGTAGAATATGGGTTTATTTCTGGACTCAGTTCAATTCCATTGATCTGTGTCTATCCTTAATGCCAGTCCCATGTTGTTTTATTTACTGTTAATTTGTAGCAAGTTTTGAAATTAAGAATTGTGAGTTCTCCAACTGTTCTTTTTCAACCTTTTATCTAATCAGGGTCTCTTTCAATTTCATATGAACTTTAGGATCAGCTTGTCAGATTCTCTCAGGAGTTAGCTAGGATTCTACTGATCATGAATAGGCTGAATCTGTAGATTAATTGGGGAAGTAATGCCATCTGAACAAGTCTTCCACACCATGAATATGAAATGTTTCTTTTTTTTAGCTGTTAAAAAATTTTCTTTCCATGTTTTGTAGTTTAATTCAGCATATAGGTCTTACACTCCCTTGGCTAAATGTATTCTTAATTATTTTATTCTTTTTGATGCTATTGTAAATGGATTTCTTAATTTTTGTATTGTTTATTGTAAGCAATACAACAGACAAAATAGGAATACAATTAATATTTGTACTTTGTTTGCAACCTTGCTGCTTTTACAAGCTCTATTAGTTGTCTTTGTATATATGTGTGTGTATCCTTTAGGGATTTTAAAAATATATAAAATCGTGTAATCTGTGAAAAGAGAATTTTACCTCTTCCTTTCGAATCTGCATGTCCTTTAGTTCTTTTTCTTGCCTAACTGCCCTGGCTAGAGCTTCAGACCAAAGCAGATTTCCCTGTCTTGTTCCCTATGTATTGATATACTCATGTGGGGTTTCCCCACACCCTCAATTGATTACTATGATGTATACTTTATTTTCATATGTTGAACCATCCTTACATTCCTGGATAGTCTCATTTGCTCATGATAAATTTTCTAATTTCCCCCAGTTACTTCTTATAGTTTCTAGTTCCTTTTCATAGTTATCTTCCAGAGAATAGCAAGGAGAGATCAGAAAGCCTTCTTGAGTGAACAATGTAAAGAAATACAGGGAAGTAATAGAATGGGAAAGACTACAAATCTCTTCAAGAAAATTGGAGATACCAAGGGAATATTTCACGCAAATTTCTCCCTATAGCCTTTCTTAATTCCTTCAGTATTTTCATTATCCCCTTTTCGAACTCAGTGTCTATTAAGCTTAAGAGGTCTGTTTCCTTGTTTTTTCAGGGAAGTTCTCCTGATCTCTTATATTTGGGAATATAAAAGATTCCTCAGCCTTCTAATTTTACTTATATTTCTCTTGCTCTGAGTTTAGGAAAAAACAGTTATCTCTGCGGTCTTGGAGGTCGGTGTTTATGTGGGGACACCCCTGTGTAGCCTGCGTAGGTTTAATCTTTTGGGTGTGAGGGCTGTTTTGGTATGGATGGCTGTGGCCTCTTAGTGTGGGCTGGCTGTTAATCCCCTTGACCGGAGCTGTGACTGGTGTTGTGGCGAGCAGACCCTGCCCTGGTTGTGCAGCGGGGCCTTCTTTGTCCTGTAGTTGTCACTACCCTGCTAGGGGCAGGGTCTGCGCTTTAGCTGTTGGAGCAGATGTCCCCAGATAGGCTTCTGAGCTGTGGTGTGAGGCAGATGGGAAGGGAGCATTCCCACTGGGAGGGAGCCACTGAGTTGTCCCTCTGCTGGAACTGTTCCCTGGGGAGTGTGCTCTGTTGTGCCACCTTCCCCCGCAAAGTTCACTGTCGCGGGCACTGCCCTCTGCCTCACGTCAGCCGTGGGTGTGTTGGCAGTCAGCCCTGGTGTCTCTCAGTCTGCCAGGACAGCGGAAGTCCACACCTGGACCTGACGTGGGAGCCCACAGCTCAGATCCTGGCCTGGCCCAGCCCCCTCATGCAGGCACCCGCAAAGCCCACAGCTTCGGGACACTCACTCTGTTCGGGTGTCCCTCAGGCCCTCTGTGCTCAGCTGTGCTTTCCACCGCACCTCTGCACGTGGGCAACCCGCTGGAGTCTGCTTCCAAGGTGGGACCTGCAAGCCTGCCCAGGCGGGGCACACGCCCCCGGAGCCCAAGGCGGAGGGGGTGACGTGTGGATGAAAGGCTATAAAGGACCCCTTACGGCTGGAGCTTCACTTCTGTGGCAGGCCGGGCTTGCACCCCTGGTTGCTCAACTGTACCATACTCCAGCCCCTTCAGGGTGTCTCCAAGCAGCCAGCACCAGTCCTCCCCCAGGCCTGTCTTCTCAACCCTGTTTCCCAG
The DNA here is from genome assembly GCA_006408675.1 of Madoqua kirkii. Lineage (NCBI taxonomy): Eukaryota > Metazoa > Chordata > Mammalia > Artiodactyla > Bovidae > Madoqua > Madoqua kirkii. The sequence continues at coordinate 23,194 of SJYC01014802.1, forward strand.
CAGATGCACGTTAGGCTGGGCTCAGGGCGGTGGCCCCGACCACCTCTGTCTGTCCTGCCTGCCTCTACCTACCATGCCCTCCTGTGAGCCACTGGAGCTCTGTCCCAGCTCTCTCCGCAGCTGAGGGGTCTCCCTAGGGTGTGGGAACGTTCCCTTTCTTCAGCTCCCTCCCACTTCCTTTCTCCTCCCACCCCTTCTTCCTGCCCAGTTATGTGGAGATCTTTCTCATCCTTTCAGGTGTTTGAGGACTTCCATTGGTGTTTAGTAAGTGTTCTGCAAGAATCCATTTGTAAATGGATTTTCGATGTATTTGTGGGAGGAGAGTTGGAGCCCTTCATTTGCTCATAACATACAACTCTTTGAAAATTGTTCCATTTGATTTCTAATACTTTTGTTTTCTTTGTTGTTTGTATTCACGAGGGGTATTGATCTGTGCTTCTCTTCTCTTGCCCTGTTTTTGGCTTCGGTATCAGGGTGCACGCGTGTGTGCTAAGTTGCTTCAGTCGGGTCCGCCTCTGCCACCTTAGGGACTGTAGCCCACCAGGCTCCTCTGTCCTTGGGGTCTTCAGGCAAGTATACTGGAGTGGGTTGCTGTGCCCTCCTCCAGGGGATCTTCCTGACCCAGACACTGAACCCGAGTCTCTGAATCTCCTGCACTGGCAGGCAGGTTCTTTCCCATCGTGCCACCTGGGAAGCCCTTGAGTGGTAGAATCTGCCTGCCAATGCAGGAGACCCAGGTTTGATTCCTAGGTCAAGAGGATTCCCCGGAGAAGGAAATGGCAGCCCACTCCAGAATTTTTGCCTGGGAAACCCCATGGGGTCAGTCAGACACAACTGAACAACTAAACATCACAGTAATACTGGGCTTCTGACCTTACAGAACGAGTTAGGTAGTGATTATTTTTTGGAAGAGTCTGAGAACTGATGTTAATTCTTTTTATCAGAGAAGTCACCTGACCCTGAAATTTTTTTGGTAATAACTGACTCAATCTCTTGTTTTAGGTCTATTCAGATTTTCCATTTCTTCTTCAATCAGCTTTGGTATTTTGTGTTTCCAGATGTTTAGAATTTCATCTATGCTGTCTATAATTTTTTCGGCATGCAACTAGACTATGTACAGTCATAGCACATTCCGTAATGTAAGGGCAGTAGAATAGCCCCACTTTCATTTCTGATCTTAGTGGTCTGAGCTTTCCTCGCCAGTCGAGCTATAAGTGCTTGTCAGTTCTGCTGACCTTTAGAGCCAGGTTTCCTTTCGACTCTATTGTTTTCCTATTCTCTATTTCATTCCCCTCCTGTCTGGTCTTTGTTATTTCCTTCCTTCAGTCTTCAATATGTTAATTAGGAAGATGTGAATCACAATTGTGATACCACCTCACACTCAACAGGATGGCTACTATCAGCAAGTGTTGACAAAAAATAGAAAAATTGGAACCCTTGTGCACCGTTGGTGGGAATGTAAAACGGCAGAGCTTCTATGCGAAATGTGGCAGTTCCCAGAAAAAATAATCACTGTGATTTGTTTCTTGTTGCTTTCAAAGTTTTTAATTTCTCTCTCCAGATTGTGTATTAAAAAGGCTTTGTTTTTATCCTACTTGGAGTTTACTATGCTTCTTCTATATGTACACTAAAGTTTTTCATCAAATTTGAGAAATTTTTAGCCATTATTTCTTCAAATATTTTATGCTTCTTTCTCTCCTCTCACCTGGGACTCCTGTTATACACATGTTGGTACTGCTGATGGTGTCCTGAAGGGCATCTTAGTCTCTTTTCATTTTTCAAAAGTTTCATTCTAAGCACTGATGTAATTCTTTCTCAGACTGTGTAATTTAAATTTGGCCTCTCTCCAAGTTCCTTTTTCTATCTGCTCAAATCTGCTGTTGGACCCCTCTAGCAAATGTTTAATTTCAGTTATACTTTTCACCTCTAGAACTTCTACTTGGCTTCTTCGTAACTGTCTTCTTATTGCTATTCTGTATTTGGTTAGATATTTATTCCCAAGGTATCCTTTATGCTGTGGATACGGGCTCTGTACAGATCAGTTTGTAAATGGTAGCTATGGTCATAGTTCATTAAGATCATATCTACGGCTCCTCTGAGCGTGGAGACCCTTGGAAGCAGCACAGTGCAGTAACATTCATGTGTATTAAGCATTTCTTTCTCCAGAATAAATGGAGTGAAGGTTGTGTTCTTGGGGACTACATTAGGGCTCAATAAATGAGATTCCTTATCTAATTAAAGTTAGTGAATATACTTTTCAGAAGTTTAGTTGTGAGAGACAAAGAACCATAAGTTCTATAGATAGTTGATAAATTCCTTTTACTTGTTTTTGTAGCGACATGACTGTAAAAAAGCAAACAATGCTAATGGCCACTTTGGTGAAAACACACAGTGTTCAAACCTTAGGAGGATTACATTCTTTGGACAGGTTTTATTCCCAGAATATCAAACCCCTTAGCCATGACAGCAGCAACTGCTTCACACAGCAGCATACGCCACATGTTCACCTTCAGGACTTCTCCTGAAAACACAGAGAGAGTGAGTAATTACTTTTTCTAGAAATCACTGTTAAAGAGTCAATGCTATTTCTGGACTTTATTGAGAAGTAAACAGCCTAACTCAGATGTTTTGGGGGCTTTAACTAGAATCTTTACCCTAAACTGTAGAGACAGAATCTAAGAAATAAAGGTGTTCTGTTCAAGAAATCTATTTTTAACTGATAAAAGATATCGAGCCTGCACTACTAGACTATAATTTTATCTTTTTTTTTTTTTTTTTTTAAATTCTGTTCTAGGCTTCATGGTCTGAATGAACTTTAAACATAATAATGATTTTTTTTCTAATGAAATTTTAAGTTCTCAAGCATGACTCTCAGAAATGCCTACTTGCTATATTATTATCAGTCATTAGTTCAGTCTATTTCATTAACTATGTAACACGATAGAGCAAAAAGCCTGAAAGAGGTATTTTTTCCCCCTCCAAGGGCAGTTTTCATTATCAAGAACCCAAAGACTCACTCTCTGACTATCAGTCACACTGCTTTTGTTGGAAATGTCCTATTCCCAGTGACCTTCCAATTGTTTCTTTGGAGTTTTATGGTTCCATCCCATGTGGCTGAGGGTGGGGAAATGACTCTGTTTAAGAATTCCATTTATGCTTGTATTAGAGCCAGTACAATTCTGTCTGTTGTATATGATATGGATTACTGCGTAACTAGGGGGAAATTGGGTGTGGGGGGTTTCCATAAATATATTAAAAATTACCCACATCCAACTCAAATGAATGCCTCTGTTGGTGCCCAATCCCAATATGACTACTGGATGAGCCACTTACCACTCTGCCGATCTTTCTCCACACAATAGCAGCTATCATAGAATTCTGTGAAAGTAGTTGCCAGCTCATAGATATAATCACACAGAGTATGGAGAAGTAAGTCATCTAGAATCTTCTGTAGAACCTCAGGGAACCGCAAAATGCACCGGCCTAGTTTCCATTCCTTCTCATGGTCCAAAATGATTTTGGTTTCATGAGCAGCTTTCTGGAGCATCTCTTCATCAATATTGGCCAGACGTGCAATCGACCTGAAAAATCAGGTAACAGCCATCATTTCCCTGTTAAGTATATTCTTCTCTGTTGAAAACATGTAATAAGGAATGACTGATCCAAACTAGAAATCATCATTTGACTCAAAATAAAAAATGCTGCACCCCAATTACCTGATCCTAGTGAAGGCATACAACAAGTAAGCTGCTGTATTTCCTCTGTCATCCAGCATTTTGTCAAAGGAGAAGATATAGTCATTCAGCCGGTTATGGGAAAGATCAGCGTATTTGATACAGCCATAAGCAACAGATGTCTGAGCAGCCTTCAATTCCTCTGTGGTTAAGACCTTTTGGAAAAACAAAAAACACTTCAGAAGTTACCAACCCTTGTTTTGTTCCACCATCTCCTAGACAAAAAAACTCCTCGAATCTTTACCCTAAACTGTAGAGACAGAATCTAAGAAATAAAGGTGTTCTGTTCAAGAAATCTATTTTTAACTGATAAAAGATATCGAGCCTGCACTACTAGACTGTAATTTTATCTTTTTGTTTTTTTTTTTTTAAATTCTGTTCTAGGCTTCATGGTCTGAATGAACTTTTAAAGCTGTATCATTTATTTTATTTTTGGCTGTGGTAAGGAGCATGGTGGTAAGGAGCATCTAGGGCTTTCCAGGTGGCGCTACTGGTAAAGAACCCGCCTACCAACGCAGGAGATATAAGAGACACAGCTTCGCCCCTGGGTCAGGAAGATCCCCTGGAGAAGGGACTGACTACCCAGAGTCCAGGATTCTTGCCTGGAGAATCTCAGGGACAGACTGTAGCCTGGCGGGCTACAGTCCACGGGGCTGCACAGAGCTGGGCACGACTGAAGCGACCGAACACAGCACAAGGAGCACCTAACAGTCTTTAATCAGTGAACTGCAATGAATATCAGCACTGAGGTAGGAAAACAGGCCAATCTACAAGGAAAGGAATAAGGAAAATAAAACCCACCGGCTCTGCATAACAAAGAATGCTTCCATGAGAAGCCTGAGTTATAAATTATGAAGTGTCAGCTTGAATGCTTTTTCCCCAGTGTATTCAGCAGATATGAAATGAAAGCACCATTTATTAGTTTTTATCTGCTTCATTCCATAGAATATTTTGATGTAGGTTATAAGAAACAGAATTAGGGTCAGGTAATTAACTGGAATAAAAACAGGGTGTCAAGAACTGGAAAAGAACTAACACTGTCTTGGTAAATTTGGTCATATTCTGAAGCATATTAGGTCAAGTAAGTAGGTGAAGATTTCTGGTCTGGACATGATGCAGTAGCTTGAAGCAGACTAACCCCTTCCACCAGAATCAACTACTTAAAAGCTGAATAAATTATATGAAGCAACTGTTTGAAGTCTCCAGAGAGCATCAACACAAGGACATCATTAAGACAACTAGCTGTGCGCTGTCAGCCAGAAAACTAGGAAGATGACATTATCTAGAACTATTGTAACTTTTCACCCACCACGTCAGATGAAATGACTAAAAACCAAGGAGGTGAGGTAGGGGGAGGAGGAACTGCAGCTTCCCTGGTGGTTCAGAGGTTAGGAATCTGCCGGCTAATGCAGGGGACACGAGCTGGATCCCTGGTCCAGGAAGATCCCACAGGCTGCGCAGCAACTCCTGAAGCCCACGCCCCCTAGACCCTATGCTCCATTACAAGAGAAACCACAGCAACGAGAAGTCCATGCACCACAACGAAGACTTGGCACAGCCAAAAATAAAATAAATGATACAGCTTTAAAAGTCTGGAATCGTTTAAAGAATACTTATTGATTACAAAGAGGAACAACTGTAACTTCACAATGGAAAAAACTGATATTATCACCATAACAAAAGTGATCAAAATTCATGTTAGCAATCATGAGACATATCAACATCGGGTGCCTCCTGAAATAATAAAGTGAGAAGGAAACTTATCTTTCTAAGACTGTATAACTTGAATTTAATCATGAAGAAATACCAGATGAACCCAGCTGTAGGACAGTCCACAGAAAACCTGACAAAAAGTGTCAAGATGATGAAAGAGAAACAAAAAGCAAGGAACTGCCCAGATTTAAAAAGATTATGGAGACATGAAGACTAAATACAACATGTGATCCTGGACTAGAAAAAGACAAATGGCAAAATCTGATTAAGGTCTGCAGATTAGTGAACTGTACTGTAGCAATGTTAATTTCCTGGTTTTGAAATCACACTACATCTATAGGATGTTAATATTTGGGGAGGCTGATATGGGAGTATTTTATATCTGAAATTATTTCAAAATGGAAAACTATGATTAAGGTATTTAGAATATCCAAAATAAAGCATATAGAGGAGAAAAGTGAAAATGAAATGTGAAAAACACTCTGGGACACAGTCAAAAGTTCTAACATAATATATGTACTTAGATTCTATAGCAGAATGGGGCAAAGATGCAATGTTTGAAGAGATATGACTGAGAATTTTCCTAAACTGATGAGGAACCCAACCCTCAGAAAACTCAGCAACTCTAAGCAAGATAAATACAAAGGAAAGAAGGAAATACTACCTCCCTCTCCAAACCACACCCAGGCAATTAGAAACTGCAAGGAGGAATAAAGTTCACAGGAAAGTATAAATATGTGGATAAATATAGATGGATGATCTAAAACAAACAGTACACAAAAGACTTGATCATTCACAAAAGACCCCGATGATCAATAAGCAACAGTTAACATAATTACTTATTAGAGAAATGCAAATTTTAACCCATGAGATGCTAATACATATTCACCAGAAAAGCTATTCAAATAAGACCCTCAAAATCAGTTATGTGGAAAGATACAGGGCAACTGGAACAATTGTACTAGTGATGGGAATATATAACATTAGTAACTCTCTCCTTGGCAATTCCTAGATATATATCCAATTTCCTAGATATATATCCAAGAGAAAAGTGCACGTACCCAGAAAGTGGCTTGGAACAGTAACGCTGATATTATTAATAGCTTCTTATTCGTAACAGTCAACAAACAGAAACAACCCTAATGTCCTTCTGTTGAAGAAACACATTAATACTATTATCTAGCAGTAAAAAGAAATGAACTACTGATATACCTGGAAAACAGCACATACGTTATGCTTTCATTTAAAGTCCTCAAATAAAAAATTCGTCAAGCTTTACATTTTGCTATATGTAGACTAAAAAATAGTAGCTGAAACAGCCAAACAGAGAGTGAAAGCGGTTTCTGTTACTATGCAGACTAAACCGATTAGTGACTAAATTTTCCACTTCTCATCTGACTGTGCCACTTATACCTAGGCCAGGACTAAAAGGCAAAAGCATTCTGGAGATACCAACTGGGTATACTTGACAACCACCAACTGGAAGCAGAATAAAAAACAATTTCATGTTTCACTTTGCGAACAAATGGAAATGGAACAGGTCAGGAGAATGTTCCCTTAGAGCCTGCCTTTATGCTGTCTGGATTATCAGTGATCTACCCAAACCAAACCAGAGTATGTCCTCAAAGAACCATTTTTTTTTTTTTTTGGCTCATTCACGTCTACGTTTAATCCTATTCTGTGTCTCTTTCTATAATTTTACTCTTCTGTTTACAGTAGTTATGTTCATTCCATTTGACTGCTGGAATGTAAAAGACCTAAGATCCTTTGACTCAATCTCTGACCTCTTTCTATATTAACCCCCCCCTCACTTTGATGCAATTCATCCAAATTTCACACAAATCCAACCACAGTCCTTTCTAAGGGTGCATGAAAGGCCATCATGTTGCCCACTCTGTGGGCTCAAGGGAAGCCTCGCGTGGTCGGTGTTTACTGCTAATGACGACTCTTCAAATGCTCCCAGAGAAAGGAGCTCAGCAGATGTACACTCTAATGTAGGCTATTCATTCAAACTGCCTCAGTCTTCAGTATTCTCCTATCACTGGTTCAAAGCAGTGACAGGTGAACTGCCAAGAAGCAGCAGAGATTCCATGCCACATTAACAAAGGAAGAAAAGGCCATGGTCTTTTGTAATAGCTAAGAACTATATCTTCACAATAAACACTCAGCAATTCATGAAACAAACTGCAATAAACCTGAGATATAAGCCTGTCAGAAGTTGAATGACTGCTTATAAACCTTCCCAGTTCTCTCAATAAAAACAAAAATGAAAAGCCACACCAAAATGCATGCTATACAATATACAAGTCAGTCTTCGATTACCTTGTCTCTCTCTTTTTCCTTCAATTTGTCCATGGAGCGTTTTAGTCCTTCTTCTAGGAGGTCAATGAGGCGCACTGTTTCACCCGATCGTGTTTTAAACTTCTTCCTAATAAAATTTAAATGTCCCGATTAAACAGATTTTGAAGCAGACCTTCCAACTTAGAAATCTTTGAAAGTTAAGGTTTGACATCACCTTATTCAGCTGATAACCAGGGCGGATGACAAAAGAAGGCAGACACTTCCAAATGTCTCTCATCTATAACCCTCAACTCCAAGCATTCTATGCTCTAGGCTCCTAATACCATTCTCTACATATCCATTTTTAATACAGTCCCTAAAAGGGAAAGAGAGGCGGCATCTGTTAATTTGTTCATTTTCCTGAACACGAAGTTTGGGTCAGTTGTTTTGCCTTATTGATTAGTAATACTTTTGCTTCTAGAATTGCTTGGGAGGAAATTCTTAACTGGAATCTCACTTGCATATTCCTAACTAGTAATTCCACCTTTTTGCAGAAGAAGTTATGACCAACCTAGATAGCATATTCAAAAGCAGAGACATTACTTTGCTGACTAAGGTCTGTCTAGTCAAGATTATGGTTTTTCCTGTGGTCATGTATGGATGTGAGAGCTGGACTGTGAAGAAGGCTGAGTGCCGAAGAACTGATGCTTTTGAAGTGTGGTGTTGGAGAAGACTCTTGAGAGTCCCTTGGACTGCAAGGAGATCCAACCAGTCCATTCTGAAGGAGATCAGTCCTGGGATTTCTTTGAAAGGAATGATGCTAAAGCTGAAAGTCCAGTACTTTGGCCACCTCATGTGAAGAGTTGACTCATTGGAAAAGACTGATGCTGGGAGGGATTGGGGGCAGGAGGAGAAGGGGACGACAGAGGATGAGATGGCTGGATGGCATCACTGACTCGATGGACGTGAGTCTGAGTGAACTCCGAGTTGGTGATGAACAGGGAGGCCTGGCTTGCTGCGATTCATGGGGTCGCAAAGAGTCGGACACGACTGAGCAACTGAACTGAACCCTAAGAACATATTAAAATCAGCTTAAGAACTTTAACACTGGATGTCAGGGCCCCACTCATACCCACTGAAATCAGAATCTTTGTGGATGGGGCAAAAGTACAGATAAGCACTGCCCTGGGCAACTGCACTATTAAAGAACATCTCATGAAAATTGAATTTTACCTATTAAATAAGTTTGCAAGATACTTAATCTTTTCCTTTTAAATTAAAAACACTGTTCAATCCCAACAATGATACAAAAGAAGTATTCTTTCCTATTGAACACAAAGTCTGCCAAAGTGCCTGTGATACTTCCTGTTAAAGTTGTATGTTCAGAGTTGCCTTTAAAAAGGATCATCTTACCCTTTATTACGGAATTAAACTCCTTTATTATTCCAAAACTATATGATTTCCCAGGCTTTCCTCATGTCATCACCGCCCATCCTTGAGAGTTCAACAACTTTCAAATCTTCTGTGTGATCAAATGATACCCATCTTAAAGCCTAGGCAAAATGCTAAGAAAGCCTTCCTTAATGTCTCCACTTGGCAAAATCTGGTCTTTTCTGTTACTCCCTACTTGTGCCTGCCTTGAATCTTTATTTTTCGTGTGTATGGCTCCTCTCCTCTCACCAGTGGTTCTAATGAGAGGGACGCACAGCTGAGTATTAAAAAGAGCTTTCAAAAACAGATGCCTAATACCCACTGCAGACCTAGAAAGTCATTAGCTCTTCTGGGAGGGCCTGGCCTGGGTATTTAACAGGTTTCAAAGGGAACTGCTCTGCTTTAGAGGACAGGCTTCTTCAGGAAAGAGGATGTTATCTTCATGTGCACACTGTGGAGCACCCAGCCAATGCCATGCACAGTGGGTGCTCAATACACAGGAAGTTGATCAAAAAAATGATAAATTATTTATTGTAAAAAGACTTAAAAAAGAAAACTTCACTAGAAAAATAGATGGCAGAATCTGCACATTTTATTTTTTTTTTGGCCACAGTGCATGGCACGCGTAACTTCCCTGACCAGGGACTGAACCCCATGCCCCTGTAGTGGAAGCTCAGAGTCTTAACCACTGGACCACCAGGGAGGTCTGCATATAAGCATTTTAATATCAATGTTTAAAATATGGTAGGATGCCACTGGCTAGCTATTACTGATAATTTTTCTTTTTTATGGTGTAGGACACCATAATTATATGAATGCAGATATCTAAAACAATACAACCAGGGTAGAAAGAATCGATATTGTGAAAATGACTATACTACCAAATGCAATCTACAGATTCAATGCAACCTCTATCAAATTACCAATGACATTTTTCACAGAACTAGAACAAAAAATGTCACAATTCATATGGAAACACAGAAGACCCCGAATAATCAAAGCAGTCTTGAGAAAGAAGAATGGAGCTGGAGGAATCAACTTTCCTGACTTCAGATTATACTACAAAGCTACAGTTATCAAGGGAGTATGGTATTGGCACAAAAACAGAAATAAAGACCAACAGAACAAGACAGACAGCCCAGAAATAAACCCATGCACCTATGGGTACCTTATTTTTGACAAAGGATGCAAGAATATACAACGGAACAAAGACAGCCTCTTCAATAAATGGTGCTGGAAAAACTGGACAGCTACATGTAAAAGAATTAAATTATAACACTTCCTAACACCATACACAAAGATAAATTCAAAATGGATTGAAGAGCTAAATGTAAGACCAGAAACTATAGAACTCTTAGAGGAAAACAGGCAGAACACTCAATGACATAAACCAAAGCAAGGTCCTCGATGACCTACCTCCTAGAATAATGGAAGTAAAACAAAAGTAAATAAGTGGGACCTGATTAAACTGAAAAGCTTTTGCACAGCAAAGGGAACTATAAGCAAGGTGAAAAGACAACCCTCAGAATGGAAGAAAACAGCAGCAAATGAAACAACTGACAAAGGTTTAATTTCCAAAATATACAAGCAGCTCATACAACTCAATACCAGAAAAACAAAAAACCAAATCAAAAAGTGGGAAAATGACCTAAACAGACATTTCTCCAAAGAAGACATACAGATGGCTAACAAACACATGAAAAGATGCTCAACATCGCTCATTATTAGAGAAATGCAAATCAAAACTACAATGAGATATCACCTCACACCAGTCAGAATGGCCATCATCAAAAGTCTACAAACAATAAATGCTGGAGAGGGTGTGGAGAAAAGGGAATGCTCTTGCACTGTTGGTGGAAATGTAAATTTGATACAGCCACTATGGAAGATGGTATGGAGATTCCTTTAAACACTAGGAATAAAACCATCATATGACCCAGCAATCCCAGTCCTAGGCTTATACCCTTAGGAAACCAAAACTGAAAAAGACACAGGTATCCCATTGTTCACTGCAGCACTATTTACAATAGCTGGAACATGGAAGCAACCTAGATGTCCATCGACAGATAAATAGATGAAGTTGTGGTCCATATGCACAATGGAATATTACGCAGCCATAAAAAGGAACACCTTTGAGTCAGTTCTAATGAGGTGGACATGCCTAGAACCTATATACGGCGTGAAGTCAGTCAGAAAAAGAAAGATAAATATCATATTCTAACACATATATATGGAATCTAGGAAAACGGTACTGAAGAATTTCCTTACAGGGCAGCAATGGAGAAACAGACATAGAGACTAGACTTGCAGACATGGGGAGAGGGTGAGCTGTGTGGAAAGAGTAACACAGCCAACAGGCATTTGCTGTATGGTTAAGAAAACTCAAACAGGGGCTTTGTATCAACCTAGAGGGGAGGGAGAAGGGAGGAAGTTCAACAGGGAGGGGATATATGTATACCTATGGCTGGTTTATGTTGAGGTTTGATAGAAAACAACAAAATTCTGTAAAGCAATTATCCTTCAATAAAAAAATAAATTATATAAAAACAAACAAAACAAATAAAAAAAATAAAAGAAAAAATCCTCTAGCCATTACATGATAAACAAATGCTGACATATAACTATTGGTGATAAATATCAGACATAAAAAGTGAATGTGGTAATTGTCTTCCAATTGTAGGAATGATCATCTAAATGTTAGTCAAAAGAAAACAAAACGGGAAAATTCAAGATGCTATAAAGCAATACTCAACTCCTGTGTTTGATTTTTAGTGCTTTCTTAGGACCATGAATACCTGAAGGACCAGGTGTCTTCCAATTACAAAGTAAGTGCAGCTATACAGAACTATGTTTGATCTAAGGTATTTTTCTGCATATAACCTTACATCTAGAATAAATACCCTGACATTTATTTGGGTAGGGGCTAGGCCTTTTATATGCCTAGCCTGCCTTTTATATGCTTAGTTAGGACTTTTGTACATTGGCATGTTAAGCATCTTGAGCTACTTCATGAAGCTTTTAGAAACATCACCCACTTTTATGTGATGGCAGAATTTAGGCCATGTCACCAAATCAAAAATGATGTGGTAATGAAATAACTGTGATCTGAAGTGATCCTAAGACAATATTAAATGGAAGATGTAAAAATTTCTCAATTCTTCCTAAAAGGCTACACTCTCTGGCAGTGATAAGACACAGGTACAAAACAGCTTGGCTGCGTACATACGACAGTATATATAGACTATGGTATCAAATGACATGGTCTCTATTAAAGAATTCTGGGGGCGGGTATGTTGTTACCACCTTCACATTTTCCAGACTTACTTGTCTTCACCCAGCACCACACCAAATCCAGCATGAGACACTCGAGTCACTTCAGGGTCATACCAACCAATCATTTGAGCAGCACCAAAAATTGTCTGGAAGTGTAAGGACTATAAAGAAAGAGAAAGAGAAAGTTACTTGCTAAACTTTCTAGTTTAAAAAATGACTTAAAGCTCTTCTACTTCAGAAGATAGATTTGTAAAATTCAAATCACTCACTAACCTTTTAAGGCAAGTAAAGTTATAGAAGTTCTTCTTTATTCCTTAATAAGAGAATAAGGGAACATCCTTCCTATTTACAGAGACAAGTGGGAGAACTGAGAAGTGAACAAGTTTGGCCAAATTCAAACCCTGCTCTCTCTCATATCACTTTTTTGAATTTCTGTCTTTGAGGGAAATTAACAGGGTTTTTAAGTGCCAAATGCTTCACCATACTGCTTTACCTCCAAACAGACAATGCAAGTTGATACAAATGTACAAACTTACTTGTCCATTGTCCACCACATAGATGATCATATCTGCTTTTTCCTCAAACAGTCTTTGTTTAATGGCAGCCAGGTCAGATGTATCATAGGTATAACCTCCATCTGATTTTACTATGGTTAATGGTACAGAATATCCCGGAACAAACACAATCTTTCTGCCATCATCCACTTGCACAAATCCTAGAGGAAAAAAGAAAAAGAGAAAGCTGTGTCTGGGCACCCAGGGAGTGTTCCTGGTAGTTTCCCAAAGTAACATGACACCTGGCTCCCAAACACTTCATAGAGCATTTCTCCACCTGCTGAGCAGACACAAAACATGGATATCTGTGCTTTACTTTCAAGCAGAAGCCATAGCTTCCTTTGGGAGAAAGATGCCATTTCTATCATTACCTCTTAAAATGTATTCATCCATTTACAGTTTTCGAGTTACAGCTACAACAGAGTTCAGGGCACAAACATGGCAGGATTCAGCATTGGAATGGCCAGTAAAAATGGAAAAATAAAATCATGTTCATATACTCATGATGAAAAAGGCAAAATCCTTGGATGCAAGAAGTGACAATAAGGAGCGTGATGGTAAAAACAGCCATATTTCAGAGTGTGCTGCTGCTAAGTCGCTTCAGTCGTGTCCGACTCTGTGCAACCCCATAGATGGCAGCCCACCAGGCTCCTCTGTCCCTGGGATTCTCCAGGAAAGAACACTAGAGTGGGTTGCCATTTCCTTCTCCAGTGCACGAAAATGAAGTAGCTCAGTCATGTCTGACTCTTCACAACCCCATGGACTGTAGCCCACCAGGCTCCTCCGTCCATGGGATTTTCCAGGCAAGAGTACTGGAGTGGGGTGCCATGTCCTTCTCCTCAGTGTGTGCTACTATATGCTAAATAGTATATTGCATCTTAAATTCAACCTCCACAATAACTCTATGCAGTAAATACTATTACTATTGCCTTTTTCCTTTTTTAACATTTTAGAAAACTCTTGCTTGGTAGGGTGAAGACAGTATAAAATCCTGGTTAAAAACAAACTCTGAAGCCAGACCGCCCAGGTTTGAATCTTGACTTAGCAGTTATTAGCTATGTAACCTTGGGAAGTTACTAACTTCTTTGTGCTTCTTTTCTTTCTTTAATGGACATTACTTTTCTTGTTATGAGTACAAAAGAATGTCACAATTAAAAGTGTTTCTCACATCATGACAATTTGGATTCTCATCTTCCCCTCACAAGGAATACAGCTTCCCTCCAATATTCTAAACCATTTCTAAGGACCCCACATTTGCTTTGCCTTGCTTTGTTGGATTCCTCCTTTCTGCTAGCATGACTAACATGGCCAGTTTCTTTTCTATTACTAAAATTTTTTAACCTAAGTCTACAAATAACAAATGCTGGAGAGGGTGTAGAGAAAAGGGAACCTTCTTACACTATTGGTACGAATATAAACAGGTGCAGCTGTTATGGCAAACAGTATGGAGGTTCCCCAATAAATAAAAACTAGAGTTGCTGTATGATCTAGCAATCTCATTCCTGGGCATATATCTGGATAAAACTGTAATTCAAAAGGATGCATGCACCCCTGTCTTCACAGCAGCACTATTCATAATAGCCAAGACATGGAAACAACCTAAATATCCATCAACAGATGAGTGAATAAAAGAAGATGTGGCATGAACATACAACAGAACACTACTCAGCCATAAAAGAGAATGACATGCCATTAACAGTAACATGGATAGACCTGAAGACTGTCATACTAAGTGAAGTCAGACAGAGACAAATATCATGATCTAATTTCTATGTGGACAGAGACAAATATCATGATCTAATTTCTATGTGGACTCTAAACTATGACAAAAATGAGCCTATCTAAGAAACAGAAACAGACTCACAGAGAACAGACTTGTAGTTGCCGAGGGAGGGGAGGGAGTCTGGAGTTAGCAGTTCCAAACCGTCATACATAGAACGGGTAAACAAGGTTCTGTCATATAGCAGAGGTAACTAAAATGAATATTCTGTAATAATGGAAAATACAAAAAAAACCTATATATATATATATAATGGAGTCATTCTGCTGTAAAGCAGAAATTAATTGTAAAGCAACTATATCTCAAGTTAAAACAATATTTTAAAAGTCCTTATCTTAAAAGTGTGGTCCCCAGTTTCCAGAATGTGATTATAAGTATCATTTCTCATTCAAGGAACTAAGCTTCCCTCGAGCTAATAGAATGGCTGAATCCACAATTAAGGCAGGAAATGTACCAACTTATCCTGAAATATTGTGTCCAGAAAACAAGTAAACTATCAAAAACTGTAAGGGTCGAGGGGGAGAAAAAGGAAAGCCACTTGAGACTACCATTAGCAAAACACAAGACAATCTGAGTATTAAAAAAATAAAGGTAAACAGTTGGAAAATATAAAATATATTAAATCTAATTTATAATAATGCTAAAAATAATCCAGTTGTTACATCTGGAAGATATTAAGAAACTAGTTTACTGTTCTGAAAATTGGTAAATAAAAATAAGGAAAGAACCAAGCATTACACTGTTTGCCTCCTATGAACCATACCTCTGGTTAACCAAAATGATCACGTGACAAAGCTCTGCACAGGACAATTCCAGGTAACAAAGAAACGACAGAATGCTGCATTTCCCAACCTCTAATAAAATAACAGAACCAAGTCATGACCATCAACAGCTGCTAAAACCACTAGAGGAAAGTCTAATGGGGAAATTAAAAGATAGATCAGGCTGACAATACCTGAACCCACTAATTCATCTTAATACTGTAACAAGAGTCAACTAAACAGTGGCATTCTCACAAATAAACAAGACAAAACAAGTGAAGAAAAGAAAACACAAACCAGAGTTTAATCTAGCCTCTTTAGAAAACACAGATAGAGGAATTATGCCACACAACACCCTATGGAAATCTCTGTAAGACAAACGGCCTAGTTTCTTCAATGATACATGAGAAAAAAGTGTGGGGCTATGGAGAGAAACCCATGACTTAACAAATTTTATATTAAACAAATGTAATATGCAGACTCTGAAAAAATACTTATGATTAAAAAATATGAATCAGCTTAGGAAACGTGAACTCATGACTTGCTATTAAGAAATCACTGGGACTTGCCCTGGTGGTCAGGTGGTTAAGAATCTGCCTTGCAATGCAGGGGCATGGGTTCAATCCCTGGTCAGGGAACCAGGAACCAATCCCTGGTCAAAGAACTAACACGTCACACAGCAACCAAGCCAGTGGGCCAGAGCACAGAGCAACTACTGAAGACCACGCACCACAAGAGAGTCCGTTCACTGCGATGAAAGATTCCACCTGATGTGATTAAGACCCGATGTAGCCAAATAACAAATTAAAAAAAAGAAAGAAAGAAGCATTAGTTGTCATGGAGTGGTAATGCTACCATGGTTTTGGGGTGGGATGAAGGGTCTGTTGTTTCAGAGACAAACCAAAGCAGTTATAGAAGAAATTATATAAGCAGTGCACATAGGAAGGTAACAGACACAATAAGGTCTGCCTGTGTTCATAATTTGGTGACAAGTGTAGAAGCTGGGATGTCACTATAATATTCTCTCTGCTTTTGCCTATGTTTGAAAATTTGTATAATCAAGTTAAAAAAAAGAGTGCTTACCTCTGTCTTCAAATTCCTTTACAATATCATGCATCCTATCTTGATAGAAGGATTCTCCCCTCTCTATTAAAGAGATGTCCAATGCCTCATAGATTTTATTAAACTCTAGGGAAAAAGTCATAAAGAGAATGTACAATTTAAAAAGAGAAAACATGCCTCTTACCTTCAAGGAAATTTATTATTTAATTGAAACATTTGGAAGAAAATTAATTTCATTAAAATGTATGATACAGAATATTATACATATATTGCCATTTTCAAAATGTGAAGAAAATATTGCAAGATACATATCAAAATTATTAACAGAGGGTAGGAATACAGCTAACTTATTTTCTTTTTTCCTATCTACACTTTTTTTCCTCCAAAGAAATACCTCGTGTAATTTTTTAAAAATGTACTTAGAAAATGTAAACGATAAGGAAAAAAGAAAAGCCTTTCCTATTCGGAGATCAACTGTTCACTGAATTTGCTTTCAGTTTTCCCTAATTGGTACCATTTATCTTTTTGTCTAGCTGCACATTAGTGACACAAGATAACCTACAGTAACACAATACATTTTACTGCCTCTTGTGGCAAAACAGCCACAAGCCTCTTCCAAAGATCTACCGGCTATTCGTGTTCATCTGTTCTTCAAAGTGACCTTTCAAATAACACTGTCAAGTCTGAACACTCAGAACTGTCCTGAAACCACAAATGAGTATGGAGAACTGGGGGATGTGGCGCGACACTCTACCCAAACATTCTGTTCCACCCTGGTGTGTATTTCCCTTCATTTTAGCCCCACATATTTCTGGATAGATTTATTTGTAAGGATTTTATAGCTTCGGATGCTTAACGTGAATAGCATCTTTTTCCTTTCTACTTTTTTTCTAATTTTTCATGACTTCTAAAGAAATTAAATTTTGCACCTGCCTGTCTTTATAAACTTTGTAGTTTAATTTCAGGAAATATGTAAGAAAACAAAAATCTATTTGTTAGCCCTTGAAAATTTAATACATCATTCAAAGTCAATTCTGAATACTCAAGAAACTACATGCAGTAGTATTCACTGGATAAATAAACAAAGCTTACCTTGGCGGGAGACATCACAGATAAGTTTCCAAGCTTTTATGATGTCTGGATTTTTACTCTGGAGCAAAACAACACACTGATATGCTCGCTTCTTAAATTCCTCTTCAGTATCAAATCTCTTCTTGGATTCCTATATTTAAAAAGGTAAAGTTTGTAAACAATCAGCCCCATATTTCTAGATAAAACATATTTCTAAAAAATAAAAACATCCCACAAAAAAACCAGAGGAAGTAAAAATTTAGATCTGTTGAACAAGTGTTCTATCTCAACAGTCAAAGAATGTTGTTACAAATTAATGTGCTAATAAAACCCAATTATTGCTTCTGAAATACTTTTCTTTAAAAATGTAACATTTGATCACAATGCTACCTCTACTTTTCCAGTTCACACTAGTGCTTGTTCCAGGAGAATTACAATGTATAGCTAACACATGAGGCTCAATTTTCCAGGCTCTATTTTCCATTCTGAATAATTTTTTGGGGGGGGAGGGGAGTAATTAAAATCATGGACTTCCCTGGTGGCACAGTAGATAAAAATCTGCCTGCCAGTGCAGGGGACACAGGTTTGATCCCTGGTCTGCGAAGACACCACATGCAGTGGGGCAACTAAGCCTGGGTGCCACAGCTACTGAAGCCCAAGGGCCTAAAGTGTGGACTCTGCAACAACAGCAGCTGGTGCACGGCAACCAGAGAGGAGACCCCACTGGTTGCAATTAGAGAAAGCCCTTTTGTGACAACAAAGATCCTGTGCAACCAAAAAAAGAAAAAAGATTGCTTTCATTGGTTCATATCTACTTTGAAAGCAATACGGACTTATTAAAAATAAATTATTGTTAACCTTATCCCAAACTAACTGGCAATAACATTCTGATGAAAATTCTAGATATCTCTTTGCAATTACAGATCTGTATGTTTTAAGAACTATAAATATATGGTTTTTCTTTTATCCTTGGTATTAAAATTCAGCAATGTGTTTTAAATATTTCATGGCATTAATAGATTTGCCCATTGTATTCAGTGCACAGAATCCCAGATTATAATAGCTATTTCACCTAACTGATATCAGTACACAATTTTCAATCTTTTCATTAGAAAATACATACCAAATGATAAAAAAAAAACTCTAAAAAAGCCAATTACCAACTAAAAAAAGTTTTAAGTACTATATTATTTCTTAATACAGTAATCCTATTCTTGGGACTGTATCGTAAGAAAACACTTTTAAAAACGAGAAAACCTACATGTAGAAACATGTAGGTATAACTTACAAGTAAACCTACAAGTAAAAACATGAAGTTACTTACTAAGCATCCCCAAAATGGGGGGCGGGTGAACCAAATAATAAGGAGCATACACTTTGGTCTGCAACTCCAAAATAAGACGTGGTCACAAAGTAACATGAAAGAGTATGATAAAACTTTAAATAGGTACAATACAAAAATGATATTATAACCACAATTGATATAACAAAAGTTTATATATGGATAAGTGAAAGAGTCAAAGACTGTTTACTACAGTGATTTATTTAAAATTATGGTTTATGGTAAATTTGTTTAAAAAACTGTTTATACTTAATAATGCTTTCAAAATATACA
>SJYC01014804.1:0-26869 GCA_006408675.1 Madoqua kirkii
AAAAAAAAAAAAAAAAAAAAAGACCCAGTGGAAAGGTCACTTCACAGCTATGTTCATAATCTCAAAATATGAATGATTAAATCTCAGTATAAAAAGTGAAAGCCATTCTTAGCTACAGTTAATAGAATTCTAATGTATTATGCTATCAATCAAAAAAAAAATACATATACCTTTTTGTTTTCTCCAATGGCAGGTATTTTAACACCATTCACCAAGAGATTGGTCAACTGTTGTGATACAAAGCCCTTTCTCAAGTGGATATTAATAAAACCTAAAGAAAAATAGAGAAAGGAAAAAAATCAGACAGCCTCCAAACTTGAAGACTGCTCACTCCCAAAGCACTTCTGAATTTCACTTATGCTGGCTCCAGAACCCTAGTGTGGCTCTGGTGAAACTTTTCCGGCTTCTAAACCACCTGGGGCCTTGGCTTGAGCCCTCTTATAAGCTCCGTTTCCACATCTAGTTTCACCAGTTTCCTGAAAGCTTTCTACTTAGTGCAGGAGCCCTTCACTCCCAGAGAACGATTTAACTCTTCACAGAAAAGAAATGATCCTTCTGCCACAGAATTCATCATTTATCTCCCTTTTGCTGATGAGAAACTGAGTGACAAGGCAATAAAGTAACTCATCCACAACCAGGTAAGTCTAATTTAAAACTACAGTTTCCTAACTCCCAATCCAAGTTGCTTTCATCATCTTGTTCAGTAGGTGAGTTTTAACCTTATGTTTATATTTTAAATGGTTTTCTTTTCTTATTTCAAAAGGACTCAGCAATCAATACGACTACTTTAGAGCAATTATAACATACCAGGACCAGCAATTTCAACTTTCTCAATATATTCATTGTCTGGGAGGTGTTTGACAATGTTTTCAGCAATTTCTCTTGGGTTAACTTTCTGTTCCTTGGTTTTAAGCATCTATAAAACAGAAATGATTGATTATACAACAGGTCTCAGCAAATTCCTAGGAAGTGCACGGCTAACAGAGCATCAGACTCACCTGACGCAAGACTTGTCACAAGGCAGGAGCAGAGCCCAGCGCCCTTGTGAAGAGAGAGAGTCAAGCAGCAACAGCGCCAGGGGAGCAGAAAAGTGCCAAACCAAAGACCTCTTTTCAGAATGAGCTGCCACACCATCTACAACTTCCTAATGAAGACTTTTAAGGTCTTTAGCTATAATGCCCGTTTCCAGGATATTTACATTTCTAATTTTCAAATCAAAGTGTGCGATATTCAGATTTTAGTAAATAGCACCCTTATAAACTTAACTCCAGCACAGACACAGAAAAGTTATCTAGAAAAAAATCTGCTTTCTTTAGATGAAGCTTTTCTATTCAGCAGTGAAAAGAAATCAAAGAAGTCCCAAACAAAGGGCAATAAACTACCAACACATGAGCTATTAAAAACAGGGAACTCCTGACTGAATATGAAATACACAAGCCTATCTCAAAGACACAGCTCCATCAAATATTTGACGGGAATGCTGGTGCTAATTTGCTAACTTCTAATCCCTCAACAATAACTCAGCTATCCTGGACACAAAAGGAGGAATATGCCAAAACAAAACAGTATCAGCTACTTCCTTAAATACTGACTATATATAATTTAAATATTAAAATTTGTACTTAAAAAAAAATTAAAAACGCATTCCCTTTCCTCAAGCTTTTCAGAACTGTGGAAAATGTTTTCACTGAGGATACAACGCTCTACTATTTATGTAAATGATAATGATAATTATGGGCTTCCCAGGTGGCTCAGTGGGAAAGCATCTGCCTGCTGATGCAGGAGATATGGGTTTGATCCCCAAGTCAGGAAGCTCCCTGGAAAAGAAAATGGTAACGCACTCCAGTATTCTTGCCTGAGAAATCCCACGGGCAGAGGAGCATGACAGGTTATAGTCCATGGGGTTGCAAAAGAGACAGACATGACTGAGCACACACACACGCAATGATAACTGCAATGCTTAAGAAAATCAAACCACGAAGAATGCTTTATACTAATATAATTACCTGACAGATGCCCATAGCACTA
The DNA here is from genome assembly GCA_006408675.1 of Madoqua kirkii. Classification (NCBI taxonomy): domain Eukaryota; kingdom Metazoa; phylum Chordata; class Mammalia; order Artiodactyla; family Bovidae; genus Madoqua; species Madoqua kirkii. The sequence continues at coordinate 2,029 of SJYC01014804.1, forward strand.
TTACACTGATAGTCCCCAAACTTGGGCTGCTGACTTGGAGTCACTATCAGTGGAGGATTTTCCAAAACCGGATAGGCAGCCTTAATGGCGCAACCAAAGACCTCTTCTAGGCAGCTATTGATGTTATCATATTGTTGGTTGGTTTGTTTCTTTCTGCTTGAAGACTCTGTAAGAAAAGAATGTAAATGTTAATAAACTTTATACAAAAATTTCCCAAGTAATTTAAGAAGCTTTCAAGTGTCTTGAAACTGAAAGGTAACACACATAGTGTAACACTCTCATATTCAGGAGGTGCTGAGAAGCATTAATAGGACAAGTCTATCCCACAGCATCTAAGACGTCCATGTAAAAACGCCCCATGTACTTTCTTTCTACCGTTATTTAATATAACAGAAGCCAGCAATAGGGAGTAAGGGGCTGATGATTTTCTCAGCTTCCTAAAGCACTGAGAAAATAATATAAAATCAGTCCTAAATAACTTCCAATCAAACGCTGGAACTGAAAGCTCTATGGACAAAAACAATAAAAACATTTAATCTCTCCATTAAAACGCTGACCCTTTCAAGCATGAAATGAAACAGGTCAAAAATATTGAGGGGTAATATTAATGTATCAGAGTAACAGACTGTCTTGTCTTACTGCTAAATAACCCCGTGGTTCTTCCTATTTCTCACCTTCTCAGAGGTGGAATACACTCATTTAAGATGGTATATAATGAATTACCTCCATTATTGCACTTTTCATACTTTCTCCAAATTATCTGTCTTTGGACAGGTTTGAAATTTCTCCAAATACTCTGATTGCAAAGAAAGTGTCTTATTTATGGTTCTATCCTGACAGGTGACAGTCTACGTGGCTGCAGAAGTGTTGGACACGGCAACTGAACAACGAAAGTTCTGGCGCCAGCACCGTACCCGCCATGCAGCTGGTCAGGACGACTGGCGACTGACAGACACGCTCCTAAAAAAACACAAGTGAACATGCTGCCTCCACACTAACTATGAGCCTACATCCGTCAAAATGTCGATATGTAATATGAATGGCAACAACAATGAAAACTATTATTCGGGCAGTACTGAACTGAGTGCTCCTGAGTGATTCAAGGGTCAAGAGCGGAGTCAAGTGCTTTATTGATGTGCATTACCTTAGTTCAGAGAAGGCAATGGCACCCCACTCCAGTACTCTTGTCTGGAGAGTCCCATGGACAGAGGAGCCTGGTGGGCTGCAGCCCATGGGGTCGATAAGAGTCAGACATGACTGAGCGACTTCACTTTCACTTTTCTGCATTGGAGAAGGAAATGGCAGCCCACTCCAGTGTTCTTGCCTGGAGAATCCCAGGGATGGGGGAGCCTGGTGGGCTGCCGTCTATGGGGTCGCACATAGTCGGACACGACTGAAGTGACTTAGCAGCAGCATTACCTTACATCACCTACATAACAAAAATGGAGCTTGTGGCTACTATCACCATTTCCCTGTGGGTTAAAGATTAAGTAACTTGCTAAAAACGATAAAGGCAAGAGGCAAAGCCAGGATTCAAGGTGAGTACTCTCTTCCCTTAAAATGAGAACTCTCCCTTAAAATGTTAAGTTCCATGAGGTGAAGAAATATTACATATGGTACAAGCATCTTTGCTACAATTCAATATAAGCATTCTGAAAAATCACATTATGCAAAAACAAACTAAAAAACCCTCCTGAACAACAGAACTAATAAGAAAATTAGCATCAGGAGATAACTCAAAATCTGTGATTCTGTAACAAGAGCACCATCACATAGCAACCTTAACATTGTCACTGATGAAAAAATGTACCTGTCATTCTAATAAATACTAATGTAAGACTTAATCTTGGGAAAAAAAGAAAGACAGCCCAATGGGAGATTTGTAGAGATATGGATGATCTAAGTCTGTCAAACAGAGTGTAGTAAGTCAGAGAGAGAAAAACAAATATTTCATATAATGCATGTATGTGACATCTAGAAAAACGAACCTAGTTCCAGGGCAGGGATAGATAAGCAGAGGCAGAGAACGGACGTGCAAGCGTGGGATAGTGAGGGTGGGATAAGCTGGGAGATTAGAGTCAACATAAATACATTTCCACTGGTAAAACAGCTAGTGAGAACCTGTTATGTAGCACAGGGAGTTCAAGTTCTCCATTATTACACCAACAACTTACTCTTAACTTGTGTAATGCAGGGGGGAAAGATGGGTTTGAGACTTTTTAATCAAATTTCAGAATCTTCGCTAACAAGCATTTTTTTTAAAGACACCATAATTTAAACTGTAGGATGAAACCAAAGCCCAGAGTACTCACTTTTTAAAGGATGTAACACATGTGTTGTGTAGCAGAGGATTGGAGGGGTGGGAAGGAGGTCCAAGAGAGAGGCTGCATGTGTACACATACAGCTGACTCAAGTTGTTGTAAAGGAGAAACTAACACAACACTGTAAACCAATTATACTCCAACAACAACAAAAGAATATACTTCCTTTTGTATCTTTTCCCTCCTAGCTTCCAGCATATATCAGGTATTTAACAGTAGTTTCGACTTGAAATAAATAGAGAAATGAATATAAATAAGTGCAGAATGAATGAGGTAATCAGAAAGGTTGAGATATTTGGGGGAAAATTCCCTGGAAATGGAATTTTTTTATTTTAGAAGACTCAAAGCTATTTCAAGCATAAGAGACCACAGTAGGTAATAAAAGAAGATTTCATGGCAGTGGGGCAGGCAGAGTCTAAGATGAATAAATAAAGAGTAAGCTTTGGAAAAAAGGTATAATGCCAGTGCAGCCTGCCTGCAAGCAGCAGAGAACACACCGAGCAGAACAATCAAGGGAGTGAGGCCATCGCCCAGGATGTGTCATCAGTAGACCTGAAAAGCAGGCCAAGAAATTAAAGCCCCAACGGAAGCAAGCTCCATTTTTTGACAAAATCAATAAACACTGTTAAGATTATGAAGTCATGAAATAACCAACACAACACAAGCTTCATGGGGAAAAAGTGTTCTAAAATACTAACGGGAAAAGAACCTTCCCACAAATATGACACTGTAAAATACAAAAATAAAACTGTAAAATAACCAACTTAAAGCAGAGGACTGTGGGCGTAGTTAAAAATATTTTGATTTGATATAAGCGATTACTGAAAATTAAGCTGGTTAAACACTTACTATGATGAAAATTTCAAAGGCCCCAGAAGGAAAACAGCAATTTTTCCATTATCTGCATTAACAACTTACTCCTAACTTGTCTAATGCAGGGCAAAAGGACAAGGTTTAAGTCCTTTTGCCAAATTCCTTTCAGCATCTTCACTAACAAGGATTTTTAAAAAGACACAATAATTTAAATTGTAGAATGAAACCAAAGCCCAGAGTACTCACTTTTCGAAGGATATTCAGTCGATACTTTAATTTTAAATTTTCTTCACGCAACTTCTCCAAATCTGCAGAAGCTTCTAAACAGCTGTAGTTTTTCAACCGATCAATTTCAGCAGTTAGAAACTTAATCTCTCTTTCCTAGGAAAGAACAGCCACTTTGGTCCATCATGATTGATAACTCCCAGATGTGATAAATTGAACCATAAACTTACTTCATCTCCCCTCCTCTCCACCTGAGCATGGTAGAGGTGAAGGACTTAGCCTTTGATAAGCTGTGGTTTTCCTGAGCTTTTTGATGACATTACCGATACTATTCTTGGTAAGAAAAAAGTATTTGTGTGTGTTGGAGAGGAGGAACAGGAGTGTTAAGCCTGCAACGGGATCACCTTCAGATGGCTTGTTTCTTTGGTTCAAGTCCCTCCGCTTTTGCCTCTTCTGAGACAAAAGGACTTTCCCCTATTATCCTCTTTCTGTTTCCAATGTTCCAAGTCCTAGGCCAGATGTTTTATTCTAATACCCAGAACTAAAGACAGGTCAATTCAAAACAAATAAAGCTACCAAACTAACTGCATTATTCAAGGAGAGATTCCTCACTTTAAATTTGATTGTTTATCCGGGCATAATTACAGAAAAGACAAAAAACATAGTGTGCCATAAACGAACATACTTGGCACCTCACTCCAGTACTCTTGCCTGGAAAATCCATGGATGGAGGAGCCTGCTAGGCTGCAGTCCATGGGGTCGCTGGGAGTTGGGCATGACTGAGCCACTTCACTTTCATGCATTGGAGAAGGAAATGGCAACCCACTCCAGTGTTCTTGCCTGGAGAATCCCAGGGACGGGGGAGCCTGGTGGGCTGCCGTCTACGGGGTGGCGAAGAGTCGGACACGACTGAAGCGACTTAGCAGCAGTGTTCCCGGCACAGAGCTCAACACTTTTTAGAAACCATCTCCATTCTTCTTATCACAACCCAGAGAGTATTCCTATGTCCCCACACTGAAAAAGGCCATATGACTCGAAATAAAGAATGTGACAATTTCCTTGACTAACTCGTGACGGATTTAGCAAAGAAGCGGTCCCCATCCTCCCCCTCTCCCCACCTGCACTAGAATGTAAGGAAACTGTCAATTCTTGACAAGCTCTTGCAGTCTTTCCCCACGAATACTGAAAGCAAGAAGCAAACCCCAGCTTGATAATCAGCCCCTGCATGGACTGAGAAGAAAGAATCTCAGGATTCCTCTTGCACAGTATCATGGACAGAACGGGGTGCTGAGCTGCAAACAGGGCCCAGGGCGCCTGCTCTCCCTCTCCTTTCCTCTTTGTGTGTTCCCGCGCTTCCCCCGACAGAGCGCGCGTGTTCGAGTAAGGACGAGCACTGGTCGAGGCGGGACTCGACACGCCAAGCTCCAGCCCGCTGTAGATGCTGGCTTGAGGGTGTCAAAGAGAGGGGGACCCTCCGCCTCGCTGGACGTCACTGTCACCCGGGCCTGGGAACCCAGGGGTCTTCCTCTCCCATCTCTTGGAAAGCGTTCCTGGGAGGGCATTAACCTCCGAGGCAGCGCAGGCCGGTGCATGGGGACTCCGCTGCCCCTGTCGGAAGGGAGCAGGTCGGTCCCCGCCTCGCTGCCGTTGTTTTGATGCTGCCCAGGCGGGAGCCGGGCCCTGGGGCCTCCCTTTCAAACCCTCCCACCGGCCCCATGCAGTACTACCTGCTGCAGCAGCCGCGCGGAGCAATGAGCAACTAAGGCGTCCATCCTCGCGTCAGCGCCCTAACCTCCAAGTCGCCGGAAGCGGAAGCAGTAACTCCCTCGGAAGCGGAACCCCTCCCCTTCTTCCCCGGCCCCGCCCAGCCACGTTTGGCTGGCTGGGGGTCGTTGCCTCCTCCTCTGCTGCCCCCTGGTGGAATTCGGGAGAAACTGCGAGGAAAATTCGCCGGGAATTTTCTGCCTGGATGAGGGCTGCAGCCTTCAGAGTCTCACGTTGGGAGGACAGCAGAGAATTTGAGGGGAATCCGACCAGAGCTGCTCTGTGCTCAATGGAGTTAGAGGAACTTACTAAAGCCAGCGTTTAAGAAGGGCTTCATTTAACCCTCCGTGAAATGGGTACAGAACCAGCAAAATTAATTTATTGACCCAATAGCATTTATTATGCACATTAATATGCCATCACTACTATTTCAGGCAGTGGAACACCAGCTGGACAAGTCCGACAAGGTTCCCGCTCTCATGGAGGTTACATTTTAGAGTAAACAGATATACCAGACCAAAAAAAAAATAATCTCAGTTTTAATTTCCACGAAGATAATGTGATAGGGCGACTTAGGGAAGGTCTCTCTGAGCGGGTAACATTTGAATTAAAATTTTAAACAGCTAATCTGGGATTAAGTTCTGAGAAGCCAGAGGCCTTAACTGTCCTGTTCACTTTTCCCAGGAGCCCCAGTGCTTCCAACAGTGGTCTCCAAACATTTTTGCCTCTGTGGCTCATATAAGAATTTTTAAAATTCATACTGTAGCCTATAGACTTTTAAAAGTTGACATCTGAAAGCTCTTTCCACAAATTTGAATAGTTGTGATTGTTAGGTAAAAGACCAGGACACCAAAAGAGTGTCTAACAGGCTTTTTAATGGCGAAGCGCCCCCGGGCGGGGGTCCCAGACCCAAAGAGGCAGGTGGAGGAAGTCTGCACTCGGGCTATGTTGGAGGTGGTTTTTATAAGTTCATTCCGAGGGCTGGTCAGGCTAGACGGACATGAGTTCGGATAGGTCGCCAGGCCGAGGCGCTGCGGGCTGACAGGTCCTTCTACGTGGCTGAGGTGCGGCAGCTTCAGTGGGTGAAGTGTGCTGTCATTGGTCCCCGGGATCTGGGACTTCCCTGCCAGCGGCAGGGAGAGGAGGGGCGGCCCATCATGGCCCCTGGGGTCCGGCCTTACAGTGATGAACTATTTTCTGGCATGTTGTTTCTTTTATAAGTGCTCTTAATGTATTTCCATCAAAACTGTGGAGCTGTGAATTTAGCTCATCCAATTTATGAAAAATTTCCACTATATTAATTGGCAAAGCTAGTTCTCATTGTCAAGTCAAATAATTCATTATCATTTTTACTTCATTAAAAAAAATTTTAATCCAAACACAAGTGTTAATATATGTTCCTGTGATACGTTTTTACTTCTCTAAGAGAAAAATGGATGGAGGGAAGGATGGGTGAGTTAGTGGATGGTCAAATCAATGGACAGATAGATGTCCACCTTTGAAATAAAGCAGGAAAAAGGGCCATCTTCTAAACAAATTTCTTTGGCGCTAAAGGGGTCACCTTCGTGGGAAACTCTTGAAGTTGTAGAGAAGCAAAATTTGCCACCTCAAAATGTATCTTTTTGGTGATTTAGGCTGATTATTCTTGATGAAACAGAAACTCAGGAAGTTTTTCTTTTTACCTCCCCATTAGCTGCCTAAGAAGCTGAGCACCAAAGAATTGATGCTTTTGAGCTGTGGTATAGGAGAAGCCTCTGAGAGTCTCTTGGTCTGCAAGGAGATCAAACCAGACTGTCCTAAAGGAAATCAGTCCTAAATATTCATTGGAAGGACTGGTGCTGAAGCTGAAACTCCAATACTTTGGCCACCTGATGCAAAGAACTGACTCTTTGAAAAAGACCTTGATTCTGGTAAAGATTGAAGGCAAGAGGAGAAGGGAACCACAGAACATGAGATACTTGGATGGTGTCACCAACTTGATGGAGATGAGTTTGAGCAAGCTCTGGGAGTTGGTGATGGACAGGGAAGCCTGTTGTGCTGCAGTCCATGGAGTGGCAAAGAGTCGGACATGATTGAGTGACTGAACTGAACTGGCTGCCTAAAGAATTTTATTTTTTAGAAAATATTTATTTGGCTGTGCCAGGTCTTGGTTGCAGGATGTGGGATCATTAGATGTGGCCTGTGGGATCTAGTTCTCTGACCAGGGATGGAACCCGGGCCCCCTGCATTGAGAATGTGGAGTCTTGGCCACTGGGCCACCAGAGAAATCCCCAGCTCCCTAAAGAATTTAGATAAAGGGCCTGTTCCTGGCATAGAGCTACCTCCAGCGAATGCTGCAAAGAATATGGGCTAGGTGTGCTGGGGGAAACTTGGCAGGGCCTAGAGATCACAGTCCACACTTAACTCAGATGTTTACTCCCAACACTTGCTTTTCCATTTCCATGTGAATTGCTTTTCTCTGAACTCTCAAACCATTACTCCCCCAATAGCCTCTTTTGTCTTTAGCTGAAGGTGGTGTTTAAGGTGAGGGTTTGGGCCATTTTGGGAGTTCATTTCTCCTGAGTTTTTCCCATGTATACATATTATTAAACGTTTCTGTGATTTCTCCTGCTAAACTGCCTCATGTCCGTTTAATTCTTAGACCAGCCAGCTCAAAGAACCTAGAAGTGAAAGTCGCTCAGTCATGTCTGACTCTTTGCAACCCCATGGACTATATACAGTCCGTGGAATTCTCCAGGCCAGAATACTGGAGTGGGGGACCGTTCACTTTTCCAGAGGATCTTCCCAACCCAGAGATCGAACCCAGGTCTCTGCATTGTAGGTGGATTCTTTACCAGCTGAGCCCCCAGGGAAGCACACAGAACCTCGAAGGTAGAGGAAAATCTCTTTCTGACAAAGTATACCTCGTTCAGTTCCTGTTAGTTTACACCCAGGGCAGTGGGAGGAGTGTTATGCCTTTCTCTGTGGAAAGAGAGCTATAAAAAGAGACTCGGATAACTGAATTTGCAAGCAAAAATTTTTTAGGAAAGAGTATACAAAAATTAACAATCTGTAAATAGATTCTTCTCATGTGTCCAGGCCCTAACCCCTCTTAGAATTTCTTCCTACATCCTGAATTGCATATGACCCAGTTTGTCACAGGACATTTCTAAAAAACTGTTTCTTAATGTAATGAATAGGAGGGTTGTGAATGAAAAATGTCTTCTGCCATATCAGTAAGCAAAGGATGCTGCAGCTGCCAGGCCTATGATGATAGGACAGCCACCTTGGACAGTGAACCCTGAGGGAATTCAGGATGCAGGGGACACAGGTTTTATTCCTGGTCAGGGAACTAGGATCTGAGATGCTGTGGGGGCAACTAAGCCCACACGCCACAGTGAAGATGCCGTGGGACCAAAAAAAAAAAGTTTAAATAAAAACTAAAAACTGGACTTCCCTGGTGGTATAATTGGATAAGAATCTGCCTGCCAATTCAGGGGGCATGGGTTCCATCCCTGGTCCAGGAAGATTTCACAGTCAGCAGAGGAGCTAAGCCCAAGGGCCACAACTACTGAGCCCTGTGCTACAACTACTGGAGCGCTCGCCTCCGAGAGCCTGCGCTCCGGAGCAGGAGAAGCCGCCACAGTGGGAAGCCCGCCCTCCACAACCAACAGCAGCCCTCGCTCCGCAACTAGAGAAAGCCCCCTGCCCCACGCAGCCTGGGAAAGCCCGCATGCCGGTTGTTTTGTTTTTTTTTTTTTTTGCCTTCAGTCAGCAGGGTTCTAGACAGAGGGAACAGCAAATGCAAATGGTGTCGGACAGGAACTAGATTTACTGGAAAGCAGAAAGAGGGATTGGGTGTGAGTGGATATGGAAAGATTGGCAAAACCAAACCACAGAGGAATTTGTAAGTGAAGGCGATGGGGGTGGGGGCTGGTTTCATTTTGTTCTAAGCAGAGTGTGAACCATTGGATGGGGCAGCAGAAAAATCAGATTTCTGTCTTTCAAAAGGAAGGTTGAGCTGTTACAAGGTGAACTGTATTCTCTCTCCAATCCATATGTCAAAGGCCTGACCCCTTAGTTCCTCAGAATGTGGCTATATTTGGAGGTAGGGCCTTTGCTTCCCTTGTAGCGCAATTGGTAAAGAATCTGCCTGCAATCAGAAGACCCAGGTTCCATCCCTGGGTCGAGAAGATCCCCTGGAGAAGTTAATGACAACCCACTGCTGTATTCTTGCCTGGAGAATACCAGGGACAGAGGAGCCTGGTGGGCTACAGTCCATGGGGTCCCAAGAGTCAGATACGACTTAGCGACTAAACCAACGGGGCTTTTACAGAGGGAATTAATTTAAATGAGGTCATGAGCATGGGGCCTAATCCAATATGTTTGGTGTCCTTATAAGATAGAACACACACATACGCGCGCGCACACACACACACACACACACACAGAAAGAAGACTATGTACAGTCACACTGAGAAGACTGCCATCTACAGGTCAAAGGGCGTGGCCTCAGAAATAATCACCCTTGCCTGCAGACCCTTTGGTTTCAGACTTGCAGCCTTCAGGACGGAGAAGACAATGGCACCCCACTCCAGTACTCTTGCCTGGAAAATCCAATGGACAGAGGAGCCTGTTGGGCTGCAGTCCATAAGGTCGAGAAGAGTTGGACACGACTAAGCGACTTCACTTTCACTTTTCACTTTCACGCATTGGAGAAGGAAATGGCAACCCACTCCAAAGTGAAGACTATGTACAGTCACACTGAGAAGACTGCCATCTACAGGTCAAAGGGCGTGGCCTCAGAAATAATCACCCTTGCCTGCAGACCCTTTGGTTTCAGACTTGCAGCCTTCAGGACGCAGAAGACAATGGCACCCCACTCCAGTACTCTTGCCTGGAAAATCCAATGGACAGAGGAGCCTGTTGGGCTGCAGTCCATAAGGTCGAGAAGAGTTGGACACAACTAAGCGACTTCACTTTCACTTTTCACTTTCACGCATTGGAGAAGGAAATGGCAACCCACTCCAAAGTTCTTGCCTGGAGAATCCCAGGAACAGGGTAGCCTGGTGGGCTGCCGTCTATGAGGTCGCACAGAGTCAGAGACGACTGAAGTGACTTAGCAGCAGCAGCAGCAGCAGCCTTCAGAACTATGAGAAAATAAACTGTTGGTGAAGCTCCCTCACTGCCCGCCTCCCCCCAGTCTTTGACAGACCGTTATGGCATCACTAGCAAACTAATACAGAAGGTTTGCAAGAGATCCTGGTGAGGGTTAATGAACCAAAGTGGTAACAGGGAAAAATAAAATGGATAGATTCACGATACATTTTGGAGGTAGAACTGGTGGAACTTGCTCTTGGACTAGGAATCCAAAAATAAAGACATGGGGAATGAGAAGTAATGAACTAATTATGAGCGAAAGAAATGAAGAAGGTTATATAGGGAAGGGAAAGATGATTGGATCTTTGAATTTTCCTTCCTGGAACAAAAGTTTAATGACCCAACATACTTTGTTTCCATAGTGAATAATATTTACTTCAACCATCGCACTGTAAATGCTGTTAACAGTTCTTAATTTTCAAATCAACTCATAATAGGAAGCTGGATGATCGTTGCAGAGGAGCATGTAAATGTGACTGTCTGTTTTAAACTAAAAAAGAACCATGTAACTAACAAAAATTAGACGTTGCTAAGGAGGAAGGGAAATACGTGGCAGAATCTCCTCATCTTTATGGCAGGGAGGGGACAGCTCTTGCCTGCAGATGATGAACAGGGAATAAAGGTCAATTATTTAAGTGGAAACCACCTGATTAACAGTTATTAATTGTAGATTCCAGAGGGTAGGTTGTCTTATTTCATATCTTTCTATAGCATTTGAGGTTTTTTTTAAATACCTATAATTATATAGTAACTGAAAACAAATTCTAAAGTGAAAAGAATCAGGCACCAAGCATACTGCAACTCTAGAAGGGCAGGCTCTCTTTCTTAGCCTCCAGCTCCCAGTGAGGACTGCCCCAAACACAGAGTGAGTGACTTCTGAAAAGGAGAGGAGGGGACCAAGACAAAGTTCTGACCCAGCAGGAGGTGAAAGCCTCTCCATGTCTTCTCCCTGTTGTCAGAGAGATGGTGGGGAGGTCATTGAGGGCCCTCATCATTCCCACTCATATAGCACCTGGACCCAGTGTTACACCAGCCTTAAGCCAATACGAAGGCATTTTACTGTGTGTAAAAGCAAGGGGTTGGCAATAACATAAATATCCATCAATTAATTCAAGTTATTTATTTCACTTAGTGGAATACTTATATGGTTGTTGAAAAGTAGCTTACAGATACCTAGCACCATTCTAGACATATTGACTCAATCACTGTCAGATGAGTTGCTTTGCTGATTATGTGATTTTTAAAATTTATTTTTTTGGCAATGCTACAAGGCTTGCAGGAATTTAGCTCCCTGTCCACGGTTTGACCACTGCCCTCGGCAGTGAAAACATAGAATCCTAACCACTGGACTGCCAGGGAATTTTCTAAGATAAGAAATTAAATTAAATCAGTCTTTAAATCGATTTCTTTCTGAACTTAAATGCTTGCTTATCCTCATCCTCAGCAGTAGTAGCTGTGAATTCATGAGTTCGATAGCCAAGTGAAAATAAATATATGATAATTATACAAAATCCACCGAGGTACCCTCTAACAGTGCTTCCTGTACTTTGCTTTGGAAAACTCTGCATGAAATCATTGGTTATCAAGACAGCCTGTCAAAAGGTCAAAAACCCCTGAAAAAAAAGCCAAACAAAACTCAAAAAATTCCCAACAAACAAAAAATAAAACGGCTGGAAATTTCCCAGATTCATGTTATTCCTTAGCAGAACTGCAATCAGAACTTTGGTATTAGGCTAATTCACCCACAGAACAATTGCTTGAGGCTCTGCCAGCTGCCGGGACTGCTCTGGCCCTGGGTGCACGAGACAGGCCTGATGCCTGCTCCCAGGTGTCCAATACCGTCATGATCACAGATTCAGAACCAAAATATGAACTACGTAAATGCAAGTGGTAAAAACTTTTATAATGTTAAGCTGAGGTCATTTTGTTACTTCTGATTAGCTTCATGTATATTTATGGTTGGGAAGTCTTATAAATATATGACTCACCATGTTCTCCTAGATAAATGCAAAACCAGTCCCAAGTGCCCTGGGAGAAGCCTTACTGGTGGTGTAGGACAAACTTCTAGCTTAGTTATTCCCAGGAGCATCTAGAATATAGTAAGAATATAATTTCTACTAGAACATAACAAGTTCCCTACCATTCATTAATGACCGAATTCTGTTCAGTGCCTATAACGTTTTACGTCCTTGATCTTCATGCCACCTAATAAAGCCAGCAAACATACCGAGGAGAAATGACTGAGAGGCACTTTTACAGTTTTACGTGGAGCGTTTGAAAAATGCAGGCAACAAGACATGGAGCCTCAGTGTCCATCAGCACAGGAATGGATAAGGAAAATGTGGTACATACTTACAACAAAATACTAGTTAGCCATAAAAAGAATGAAATCATGCCATTTGTGGCAACATGGATGGATTTGGAGATTATCATACCAAGTGAAGTCAGAAAGACAAATATGTTATCACTTGTATGTAGAATCTAACAAATGATACAAATAAACTTATTTACCAAAGAAAAACAGACTCACAGATATAGAGAATGAATTTATGGTTTCCAGGTGGGGAAGGATGGGGGGAAGGGATAGTTAGGGAGTTTGGGATCAACGTGTACACACTGCTATATTTAAAATGGATATAACCAACAAGGACCTACTGTAGAGCACAGGGCACCCTGCTCAACGTTATGTGGCAGCCTGGATGGGAGGGGGGTTGGGGGGAGAATGGGTACATGTATATGTATGGCAGGGCCCCTTTGCTGTCCACCTGGAACTATCAAAACACTGTTAATCAAGTATACTCCAATATAAACTAAAAAGTTACAAAGATGAAAATATAGGCGGTAACTTACCTACAGATACTCTCATACTCTTGTGAAAGGCTGAATGGAAAACAGAGTACTTAGATGCTGTAGAAGCAAGGACCCAGGAACAACATAAATGTCCCTCAATTCATTTGAACAAGTAGTGGAATACTATGTGGTTGTCAAAAAGAATGAAATGGCTTACAGATATCGTCCTAAGTGAGAAGAGGCAAGGCTTCAAATAGCCTGGTTAGTATGCCCTTTCAGGTGGGAAAAAAAGAATCCACGTGTAAGATTGTCTATGTATTGCCTATCTCTGGAAAGACAGGAAAAACTGGCAATACAGGATGCCTTCAGGGAGGGAACTAGCTGGTGGGGACAGAAATGTGAAGAAGACTTGTCATTCTAGTGAGGAGTCTTAAGAGTACATTCTAGGTTTAATCCCAGCTATACCACTTATCAGCTGTGTGATGCTGGGCAAGTAACTTAAGTTGGAATGATCTAAAATAGTAATGATCATGATACTATCTACCTGATAGGGCTACTGTAAAGATAAATGAGTTACAAATAAGTAAAGCTTCAGGACCACGCCAACACCTATAGAAGGGAAGGGTTTGCTACCATAGTACTTGAGTGCCCTTTGGACTTTGTTGGACTCAGTCCTGTCCAACTCTTTGCAACCCCATGGACTGTAGCCTGCCAGGTTCCTCTTTCCGTGGGATTCTCGGGGCAAGAATACTGGAGTGGGTTGCCATGCTCTCCTCTGAGGTATCTTCCCAATCCAGGGATTGAACCTGGTTCTCCTGCACTGCAGGCAGATTCTCAACCCTCTGAGCCACCAGAAAGGTTCCTCCTACACAAGGAATAACACACAAGGAACAGCAGGTAAGGAATGTAGTAAGGAGGTGGGGGAGAGTCTCTGCAGTCAAGGAGGGGGAGGGGTGTCTGCTCTATCACCCCTCTAGCAGTGGTCCTCAGTGGGCTGGGGGGGGCATTCCTATTACTGCCCCCTGTGTGACTTCCTGGGAGTGTGGGGCTGTACCACTTTGCCGCTGTCTCATTCACATTAGGCCAGTGGGTCCCTCGAACTGTACTGTGTGTAAGACTGACCTGGGAATGTGGATAGAAGCAGGTCTCTGGGCCATCCAGAGATGGCTGAGCAAGGGGTCCAGGGGTCTGTATTTTTTTTTAATTATTATTTTTTATCTTTGGCTGCTCTGGGCCTTTATTGCTGCACAGGTCTTCTCAAATTGCAGTGAGCTAGGGCTACTGTTTCGGAGAAGGAAATGGCAACCCACTCCAGTGTTCTTGCCTGGAGAATCCCAGGGACGAGGGAGCCTGGTGGGCTGCCGTCTATGGGGTTGTACAGAGTCGGATGCGACTGAAGCGACTTAGCAGCGGCAGCTGGGCTGCTCTTCACTGGGTATGCAGGCTTCTGAGACGGTGGTTTCTCTTGTGGACCACGGGCTCTAGGCAAACAGGTTTCAGTAGCTGTGGAGCTCAGGCTTAGTTGCCCCAAGGAATGTGGGATCTTTCTGGACCCAGGAATGTGGGATTGAACCCGTGGGCCCTGCCTTGGCAGATGGATTCTTAACCGCTGGACCACCAGGGAAGACCCTTGTATTTTTAAAATATATTTATTTACTTATTTGGCCGTGTCAGGTCTTAGTTGCAGCATGAGGGATCTTCATTGTCTCCTGAGAGGTCTTTTGTTGAGGTGCATGGATTCTCCAGTTGGCGGCACCTGGGTTCAGTAGTTATGGCGTGAGGGTTTAGTTCCTTTGAGGGACGTGGGATCATAGTTCCCCAAACAGGGATGGAACCGGCGTCCCCTGCATTGCAAGGTGGATTCATAAGCACTGGACCCCCAGGGAAGTCTGCTGGCCCAAGATTCTGGTGCGGCTGGTAGTGAGACTTACTCTGAAGACAGCACTCACTTCAGAGGAAGGAAGAAGAGATTCTGTGACTTGGGTGTTGAAGTCACACAAGTTGATGTCTGCAGCAGTCCCCGCTCAGCAGACATTTGCTCCTTTAATGAGCACAGGAGCGAACAAAAAGGAAAAAAAAAAAATTTCCTGGCCTGGGGATGGGTTGGGAGGGAATGAGTGAGAAGCAGAGATTCAAAAACCAGGGGAACACTGAAGAAGGGAGGGGTAGGAGAGAAAAAGCGAGTGAGGACGTTTGTTCAGAAAGGCCACTTTATTGATGGAGATGAAACTGAAGGGTGTTCTCCACAGCCCTCCCTCACTCGTGTAAGTGGCTTCACTGGGCATGAGACCAGCGTGGGCAGGCCCGCGCCAGCCAGCCCCACGCTGCCCGCTCCACGTCAGGCGGCCACATAAAAACACATCACAGCTCGTGAAGATTCACGGACGCACCTCAGAATTCCTGCACATTCCCGCGCATCTTTTTAAAAACATTGTACAAAATACGTTAAGTAGGAAAGGTCAGCTGTGCTGTGACACCTTCAGGACATCCTTTGAGGATTACTGTCCCTCAAACATTACTTCTTATTGCAGTGAAACCTCTAGTAGGTAGATCTGTACAAAAAAAAAAAAAAATCTAAACAACTTTAAGAAGAGCAGCAACTTAATACCGCTTTAGTTCATTTAAATTTTCTTTCTCAAAAATACATTCCTAAATATACAAACTATACAATCTTGTCATTGTAATGCTGGTTTTTTTTGTTTGTTTGTTTTGTTTTGTGATTTTTTTGGTCTTTTTTTTTTTTAATAATAATAATAGAACCCAAACTAAAAAATTCTGTTTATCTTCAAATGGACAAGAGTGCTAGAGGACTCATGACTTGGTACCTTCATATAATACCACATAAATAACTTTAGCCACAGTCCAGGTTCACAGCGTGATCAGTAGGACAAAACAAATACTTTTCTGGCGATTAGACGTCATCTGCAGAGAGGGTCGGGATATTCATCCGAGGCCGCGTGAAAAATGCCATCTTCTCCCTGTAAAAAGGCCCATTCCTTTATGTATTTCTCTCTTTTCCATCCACACCATGAGGCACGTGGAATCTTAGTTCCCTGACCAGGCATTGAATCTGTGGCCTCTGCCTTGGGAGTGTGGGCTTTTAACCACTGGGCCACCAGGGAAGTCCCAGGCCATCCCCTTAGAGCAGGGCTTTTCACCTCACTTTATAGATATTATGGGCAGGATAATTTTTCATTGTGGGGCTAATCCTGTGCAGGTAGGGTCTTTAGTAGCACCCCTGGCCTCTACCCACAAAACATCAGAAGCATCTCTGCCAGCCCTCCTCTGGTTCTGACAATCAAAAATGTCCCTAGACATTGCCAACCCTCCCCGGAGGCTCACGTCACCCCTGGCCGAGAATCTCTGCCTTGGGGGAACATCAGCAGGAACAACCACCTCCAGTTCCAATCAGGGGCCTCTGAAGTCTCAAAGGGCCCTTGGCCATTTCCACTGGTGGTCTGTTTTATATTCCCTTCTTTTTAAGAATGAAAAGATGTCCAAGTGTGGTTAGACAGATGACAGTATATTTTACATTTTTAAATTCCTCAAAGGGATGTGTTTTAGCACATACACAAACATGAATACCTTTTCCGAGAGGACAACACAAACCTAAATGCAAAACCCTCTGTGAACAAGGAGGCCAGGACACGCCTGGGTCCGAGGGTGACAAGAAGGAATCGCCCCGACATCCTGGCAGGTGGCAGGCAGTGCTAGGGAGGCCCAGCAAGCATTTTCCACTGCCAGGCTGACTTATCCCTCGGCCAGTCCTCTGTAGTTACTGGTGATGGGAAAGCTAAGAGAAAAGGCGGGAGTAGGTGGCTCACCCATTAAACGATAGGATCTAACAAATTAGGTCGAGTTGTGGGGGGACCGATAAAGACAGCCGGGGGGAAGCACCGCGGGGCTCACAGATCACAGGGGAAGACTCGGCAGAGGACAAACATCTGCTACAGAGAGCTGCGGCTCTGCTACAGCAGGGAGCACGGACAGGGAGCTTCGAGACGAAGAGGAGGCCGAGGCTGGGAGGGCAGAGTGGGAAGGGAAAGGCCGGCTGCCCAGGCGCCCACTTGCTCACCTGAAAGACTGCACCTCCGGGGGCTCCTTACAGCTCTGGCCTCGGAGCCTGTGCACGTCCTTGGCGGCCGACCTCATCATCTTGTCTGTCTGAAGCTCTCCCTTGTGCTCTGCTCGGTCCATCTGGAGGGCAGAATGAGTAGTAGAGAGTACTTAGGGTCTCGAGAAATGGGTCAGCCATGGAGACCATTCTAGCATTAATGAGCAGTCTGTGGTTAAAAGGTTTGAGGGTCACCGGACCCATGAGGCTTCCTGCTCCTCTTTATTACGAATGATGATGAGGGGAAGTGATCCCAACGTGTGTCAGACAGGATAGGTTTTCAGGACCGGGGAACTGAATACCTACATGCCCCTGTCAGAAGTAAGGTGGCAAGGGCTAGCTGGTACAATGCGTGTCACCTCACTGCTCCTCGGGGCCACTTAGGAAGGCAGGCTTTATAATAATCTATATTACAGGTGCAGAAACGAAGCCTCAGGCATGTCAGGAAACTGCTTTAACGCCATACAACTAAGAAATCATAGAAACCCAATTTTGAGTCATGCAATTATGGTCAAGTGTTTGAGGAACAATACATCCTTCCCTCCTGACACAAACCTAAGGAAGCACTTTGAGAACAAACCAGAGAGCCCTCAAATATCTATGTTCTACATACTTGAAAACTTAGCGTGAAGACAGTATTTTGGTTAGTGAAGCTATACCATTTAAATGACTCTTTAACAGAATCATCATCAGATAGTCATAGATTTACTATTTAAAAAAAAAAAAGTATTTGAAAGGTCAGGTTTTCTTGGTAGGTGCTTTCTTAAGGCAGGACACATATATACTTGTTTGCTTACCTCTTTTTGCCTTGGCTACTAGGAAGCGCCAAGATAAATGTAATAGACAGCTACCATTAGAGACATATTTACTACCTTCTCTTCCTTAAAACTTTCTCTAATTTTCTATTTTCTCTTAATGCTGTTATTATAACTCTGATATAATAAACAAGAAATAAATAAATGTTTGGGGAACTTCTGAATTACTAGAGTCAATTTGAGGCTCCCACAAGTCCAGACCTAAGAAGCCCAGCACCACCTTCCTGCTTTATGTTATCACCTTAATTGAGAGCTGGAATTTTAGCTAATGGCTCTCCCAACAATCCAGTGAGGCACCCTCTGGAAGGTGCTCTTGCATTGCTTGGCTGTGTGCAGAGAAAACTAGCAAAAGCTTGTCATTTCTGCCATGGACAGTCATCCTGGCAGGTATGAAAGGAATGAGTCAGAGATGGCCTCTGTGTGCTAGCCCTATCATGTTTTATTTCCTCACCACAGTCTGGGATCTGTTAGCTAAGAACCCACTAGTGTCAAAGACAAATTTTTACCCATCCAATTGTTTTAAATGAAGCTCAAATAGCGGTTTGGTTTTTTTTTTTTAGCCTTTTAGAGCCTGCCTGTTACCTATACCCCCTAAAACTGCACCCAACATCTGCTAGTCATAGATGTGTTAAACTCCAGGGCTATAATAGATTCCAAACTCTTGCTGCTTTGGAGTTCTCCAACCCAAGACTCCTCACGGTGCTCCAAGTGATATCATCTCCATGTCTAGGTCCCCTCTCCAACTCGCCTTTTCCCTGGGAGTTTGCCTGGCCTCCTCTCCTCTAGGTCAGTCAGTTCAGTAGCTCAGTTGTGTCCGACTCTTTGTGACCCCATGAATCACAGCACACCAAGCCTCCCTGTCCATCACCAACTCCCGGAGTGCCCTGTAGGCAGTGGAGTCAAAACAGCTGCCTTTGGAGGCTGGGGGTGGGGGCGTCTCATGCAGTGTGAGACCTTCCCGAATACACACCTGTGAAAGCAGCAGCCACCCAAATTCAAATCATCATGCGCTCTGGCCCCTTTGTGGTTGTATCTTTTTTCTTGAGCAACGCTGAGATCTCCCCAACTCACTACGCTAGGGATGAGACGCCAGCAGGCCTGTAATCATCAGGCGTCTTCATCAGGATAAAACGTGGCTAGGACCCTCTCCTCTCCCCTTTGGAGAAACGTGCTCTGTGGGACTGGGTAGGCAGGCACGAGGGCAGGTCAGCGTTTTTATTTACTCTGTGCAAGTGAGTGCCCCAGCGTAGATAAAGTGCTCCCCAATATGCCTGATGAAGGACCAGCTGCTGGAATAAACGTGTGAGTAATAAGGGCTTGCACACAAACACGGGAATGCAGCAAAAGGACCTGGCAGTCAGTAAACAGTGAATCAAGTTTCCTGGGGGAAGGATTGCTGGCTTCCTTTGCTGATGAGCTTGAGGGGCTCTAGGAGCACTCTGAGTGAGTGAGAGAACTGCAGGACCCATTCAGGGCCCTCGCCGCCCTCCCTGGCAGCAGCGCGCCCTGTGTTCCCGCGGTTCGCCACCCACCCGCTTCTCCAGCATCCTCAGCAGCAGGCGGAAGCGCTCGTCCTCCCGCACCCACTGCGGCAGCTCCTTCTCCCCGTGGCTCTTGGCTTGTTCCAGCTGCTCCTTGAGCTCCTTCAGCACCGAGATCTCCTGAGTCAGCTGGCTGTGCCAGGTCCTGGTGGCCTGCAGGTCCAACTCGAGGTCCAGCGAGGTGCGTGGCAGGCGCTCAGCACGCAGGGATTTGACGGACGAAGGCTGCGGGGGTGGGGATGGTATGGACTTGTTAGTACAGGGCCGGGTCCAGTGACCGTGCTCTCCCCTGTGATGGAGCTCAGTTACCCTCCTTCATTCATCAGTGGGCTTCCACTCCAAAAGTGAGGCTTACTCAACCCCTGGGAGCCTGTCTTGATTTTTTCCATGTCTACCTCTTATATTAGTGAGCATTTTTATATCCCAGGCATGGTGCTGGGTGCTTTACTCCCATTATCTGAGTTCATTTTCACGACCCTATGAGGTCCTGACGTTATGTGCGCAGATGAGGCTCCCAGAGGTTGTATCACACACGTCATAAGCAGTGAAGCTGCGATTCCACCCCAAACAGCTAGCTCCAGATCCCACCCACGCACTCCCTACACACAGTTGCTGCCCTTACTTTCACTGGTTTCATCTACTGCCTGAGCTCCGCCTCTCTCTGCGTTGACATATCCAGACAAGTTTCTGAGACTCGACATGGGCCAGAGCAAAGGAAATAGCAACCCACTCCAGTATTCTTGCCTGGAGAATCCCGTGGACAGAGGAGCCTGGTGGGCTACAGTCCACCAGGGGTCATGAGGAGCAGGACAGGACTGATGATAGTACAGGGCAGCAGAGCTAAGCAAAAGCATCTTCAGGTGAGACCTGGAGTCACCGAGATCACTCAGCTGGATCTCCCAGCCTTGCTCAATTATAAGCACAGACTAGACAATGGTTACCCTAGAAAGCACAAAACCACTCCGTTGAGTGGTTCCCTATTCCTAAAAGCATGCTGGCCAGCCTGGAGTGAGGACAGGGCTCATAGTTAATGTCTTATGTATTAATATTATTTAAAAATCACTTTATTGGGCGCTGGGTTGGTTTTCTGTTACTGCATAACAAATTATACAAACTAGCAGCTGAACATAATGCAAACTCACTATCCCATAGTTTCAGTGGGTAGAAGTTTAGACACAGGTTGGCTGAATCCTCTGCTCAGGGTCTCATGAGGCTGAAATCTAGGTTTTCTGCATGCCTATCCGGGGGTTTGATGAAGGAAAGATTTGCAGCCAGGCTCCCTCAGGTCCTGGGTAGGGTTCACTTCCTTGCATTATCTCACTCAGCTGCTGACCAGGGACTGCTCACAGCTACCAGAGGTCCTCTCAGGCCCTTGCCAGGTGGCCCTCTCCACAGCATGCATTGCTAGTGGAGGAAGCTAGTGGAGGAAGGTCTGCAGTGTGCACGGGTCCTGGCCTAGCCTCTGGACACCTCTGTGCCTCAGGACATAGAAAGGACCTCAGACCAGCTGTCGAGGGTCCCCTTTGTAAGGCATCCCCTTGGCTGAGGGGAAGAGGAGGTGAAGCAGCAGGAACTTCTGTGGGGCTTGCCTTGCGGTGGGGTCAGGGCGGGTGTGTGTGTGTGTGTGTGTGTGTGTGTGTGTGTGTGTGTGGTGCTGGGGGGGGCGGGTTGTAAGACGTGCAGGGGCTACGGAGTAGAAGCTCCTCAGTGTCATTTCTCCAGGAGTGGATCACGGAACACCTGCTCCAGAATTCTAAGGAGCCTATAAAAATGCTGCTTCCAAGGGCCACACCCCAACTGCTAGATGAGGCAGTCTGGGAGTGCGGCCTGGGAAGATGCATAATCAACAAGCTCCCAAGGTGACTCGGTGCTCCAGGGACCGGAATGCCAGCCAGCCACAGCAGACGGGGTGGGGCAGGATGACACCCCTGTCACTTGCGGCCATGCCCACACTCTCCTGCAGCCAGCACCCTCTCCATTCCCAGAGGGAGCCTCTTCTGCACTGCCTTCTTTCTCCTGCTGTCTCTGGTTCCTTCTGGAGACTTGTGGGGGCAGGGTACGGCCAGGCACAGGACCACTCCCAAGGCTGGCGGTCATCAGCAGGCCTGCTGGAGATGCTAAGGGGCTGCCCCTACATGGGGCTATCAGCACACTCTCCTTTCTCTGCGTTTGTGCTTTGCTCTCTCCACTTCTCTTTGTGACATTCTGGCTCCTGGGTTTTTTCTAGTTCTGTAAGCTCACCAGACCTGCTGTCAAGTCTGTGCTGAAAGCCCACAGTGGGGAGGGGCCCCTGCCCCTCCTGGAGCCCTGACTAGTGAAAGTCCCTAGCAGGAGTCAGGCCTTGGCCTAAGGCCTCTTGCCAACCCCCATCGTGCAGCCACGCTCTCCGTAAGGAAAGGCCAGGTTGCTCTGCAGGGGCAGCTTGGGGCCTCTTCCCTGGGAGTTTCCGGCTGGACTGAGTCCGATTCGCACCTTCTTGCTTCCAGGTCAGCTCTCGGTGGGGAGGCGTGGAGGGCAGGGGCACCTGGCCTCTCTTCCCACAAGGAGGCTGTTGCAAGGGACCTTCAACTGCTCGGTCAGCTGGACAATACAGGGAGCAGAGACCTGCATGAGGCAAGCTCCCATCGGTAGCCATGACGTCTTGGGTTGATTGGTTCTTTGTGACTCTGATTTCTACACAAGTATGCCCACTCCTGATCTAACTTACTGGTTACAAAAACTATGTTACATTTACTCCTTGGCACTTTCCCCAGTGCCTACCCAGGCCTTACAGTTCACCAACTTCCATTTGCAAATACCACCATGATTTCAAGTACTTTCTTCTAATCAATGGCTGAGGAGAAACGGTCAGGCATCAGGGGATGTGCATGAAGGACACCGGGCTTGGGGAAACAAAGGGACCATCTTACCCGCTTCATCCGGACGCTGCGCCGCTCCAAGGAATTTCGAACAAAAGGGGGCTTCTTGGACAGGGTGGAGCTGTCGCTATCACTTCGATTCAGCTGCAAAGAGAAGAGGTTTGGGATACTCATGAAGGTCCGAGCGCATGCACAGGCACACTGGGGCCAGGAGGCTGGTGTGGTCCCCAGCCCAGTCCTTCCTCTCCGTGTTCCCTGTGGGGACTGCATGCGGGAGGCAGGCTTCATTCGACCTTCCTTTTCTCTCTGGGTGAGCATTCACTGAGTGGGTCCTCAACAGTGCACGCTCCTGTGTGCCCACCAAAAGACTTCATTCATCCTTCCAACAGCCCCAGGGGAGAGGACATCACCACTTTACTAATGAGGAGATGCTGGGGGAGGGGCTACCCAACTTGCTCAAGGTTGGAGCTGGTGCAGCCTGGCAGACGACTCCAGGACATAATGCCCCCTGGCCTCCTATGCTAAGGCCTTTTTGCACCAACTCCTTCCTGTCACCTTCAGAGCCCACCTTCAGGGCTCGAGTGGAGCCTGTGTCGAGACTGATACATACATGAGAAGGCAGCCCACAGGCCAGACCTCAGGACTGTGTCCTTGGAGAAGATGGGGCGGACAGGTTTTGTGGGCTGTGCTGGTCACAGCTCTCTCCTCATCAGAACCCATTCAACCTGCAGTTATCTGGACTCCCCCTGGAGGGCTGACATTCCTCATCTGTGGCCAGAGATCAGGGCTACTGTCAAGTGGATGCTTTTCCACTGACAGTTTGTGTCCCCAGGGGGAGGATGGGAGAGGGAGGGGAGATGGTGGTCCCTCTCTGGAGTCATATTGCCAGGTCAGTGGGATCGTCACAGGCTAATAATGCTCCAGAATCTATTTGTTCTGGCAGCTGGCAGCTCACTGAGGTGGGTCTCCTCTGAGAAGCTGTCCACACTGTCATGTTTGTGGTTATTGAGAGGGAGGGGAGATGGTGGTCCCTCTCTGGAGTCATATTGCCAGGTCAGTGGGATCGTCACAGGCTAATAATGCTCCAGAGTCTATTTGTTCTGGCAGCTGGCAGCTCACTGAGGTGGGTCTCCTCTGAGAAGCTGTCCACACTGTCATGTTTGCGGTTATTAATAATTATCAGTAATAATGATATTAATAGTCCTGCTACATTGATGAAATAGCTACTGTGCTAGGCAGAGTGTCAACCAGAATGAGAAATAGACGACAGTAACAACATAAGCCACACTGGGACTTCCCCGGCGGTCCAGGGGCTAAGACTGCACTACCAACACGGAGGGCCGGGGTTCAATCCTGGGTCAGGGAACTAGACCCCACGTGCTGCACCTGAGAGTTCATGTGCCGCAAGTAAAGATCCCGCATGCCACAACTACAGCCCGCTCACCAGGTGCGGCCAAATATAATCAAACAAAACAGCCTTATGGATGGAGCCCCTATTATGCGCCACGGGCTTTACTGACAGTTTCATTTAATCCTCAATCTATCTTAACTGAGTGCACTGAGGTCGGGAGAGGATTCCACACTTTTATACACCATAGAGCTGGTAAGCATCAGAATAAGAGCTCAAGGTCCCATCCAAGGCCACGTCCTCTTCAGGACGCATGTGATGCTCAGAGATGAAAGACAGAGGGGTGGACCATCTTGACTGGGGTGGAGTCATACAAACGAACTGGCTGGGTATCATTTCAGAAGGGGGCTTTATTCTGCATTGTTTCAATCCAAAAGTGGCACTCACAGAATATACGTCATACCAACTAGAAATACGTGTCAGGACGATTGATGTTTAAGTCATAGTTGTTTATGTGTTAAAGACCATGTTATAAAAGAGCGATGAAAGTTACCTTAAGTCCTTGAATTTAACTTTTTCTTAAAGATGTTTTAGTGCATTTGATCTCAGACATGGTAGAGAATATTGTTACCTTTTTGTTATCTCCATTAGAGGGAGATTGAGGAGCAGAGAGGCGAAATAACGAAGTTAGAGGGGTCTACTTGAAAATGAGAATTCTGGAAGAACTGTATCTTTCAGGTCGAAGTGCATGAACCAACACGTGTGACAGCGCTGCTGGTGAGTACGTAGGTGCAGAGACACAGGGCTTGTGGGGAGCTGTGGAGAGTGTAACACACTGTCCCCACCCCTCATGACTTGAAAGTCCAGTGGAAGCCCAAGCCCAGGGAGCTCGCCCAGTGACGCAGGCTGAGGACCAAAGAGGGGGACACCCGCGGAGGGCTCTTGACGTGGCGTCAGGCCAGGAGAAGGGATTGCCTGTGCTCACAACAAAGTGCCCTGACTTGCAGCATCTATGAAATGGGATCAACGCCACTTGCCTTGCAGGGCTGTTTGTGAGATTAGATGACACAGGAAAAACAGGGAATTTGCCGGGGGTGGGGTGGGGGGGTGGGC
>SJYC01014805.1:0-11126 GCA_006408675.1 Madoqua kirkii
GCTAACCTAATTAGCATATGAAGCTCCATCCTCTTATGACTGTCAGTGGGAGACAAGCCCACCTTCCACTTATGAGGCAAAAGCACCAGTCTTGCTTTCATGGCCTCCCTTGCAGCTAGGAGCCAGCACAGGACTCAACGATGACAATTAAACGTAACCGCCCTGGTCTTGGAGTCACAACCTGGTCAGCTGGACCAAATCTCTGTTGCTGTGCCTCTTGGACTCAGGCAGGCCATTCTCTTCCGTTCCGTGTTCGTTGGTTTGTCTGTTGCATCTGTGTTTGCTGGTTTCTCAGGGAGAAGCAGCGGTCAGTGGTGAGCAGTGGCAGCAGCAGCAGGGAGAGCTTTCCTGGCCTCCTGCAGTGTCAGGAGTCCGGTGGGGTGTCAGTGCTGAACCCCAAAGGCAGCTGCCGGGCCAGCTGGGGCCATGGTCTACAGCAGCACTGTGTCCTCGCCTGTCCTTACGCTGTGATTCTGGCTGTGGTCTGGCCCGCCTTGTTCCTGCCTGATTTCTGAGGTTGCTTCTGCAGCCTTCTAATGAATCTGTGAACTACTCACTTTCCTGTTCAGACATTTCTTCCCCATATATGCTGCTCCCGGTCTGTTTCTGCTGCTTGCTGTGAAGAACCCTGACCACTATAGGACTTGGTACTAGGGGAGAGGAGCGCTATAACCACAGGCTGGAAGACAGGGAGCTGGTTGTGTATTGGAGGTAGGAGGGGGCACAGCACAGACACATATTCCCTGCTGGGAATTTGAGAATGGATTTTGTGGGTGAGAAACAGAAGGATACATTATTGTTACCTGCTGAATCTCAAGAGACAGACTGCATACCCCTATAGAGTTTTAAGGGAAATGACAGAAAAAAAAATTCAGAATGTTGTACCATTGGCTACTTCCTGTAGCCTTAAGTGAGAATCTAGCAGAAACAGATAAGCTTGGCTGAGGTGTAGTCAGAAAGCAAAAGAAGAAAAAATACACATCTCTGCTAATAAAGACCCTTTTTGTCTGTGGCAGGTGATCCATGCAGACTGGGAATTTCTTTACCTTCAGCCCTGAGGCTGGAGACTGGTCCAGGTAATAAAACGTGGGACGAGCTCAGCTTAGTGCTGCTGCTGCTGCTGCTAAGTCGCTTTAGTCGTGTCCGACCCTGTGCAACCCCATAGACAGCAGCCCACCAGGCTCCCCCATCCCTGGGATTCTCCAGGCAAGAACACTGGAGTAGGGTTGCCATTTCCTTCTCCAATGCATGAAAGTGAAAAGTAAAAGTGAAGTCACTGAGTCGTGTCCAACTCTCAGCGACCCCATGGACTGTCTGTGATTCTGGCTGTGGTCTGGCCCGCCTTGTTCCTGCCTGATTTCTGAGGTTGCTTCTGCAGCCTTCTAATGAATCTGTGAACTACTCACTTTCCTGTTCAGACATTTCTTCCCCATATATGCTGCTCCCGGTCTGTTTCTGCTGCTTGCTGTGAAGAACCCTGACCACTATAGGACTTGGTACTAGGGGAGAGGAGCACTATAACCACAGGCTGGAAGACAGGGAGCTGGCTGTGTATTGGAGGTAGGAGGGAGCACAGCACAGACACATATTCCCTGCTGGGAATTTGAGAATGGATTTTGTGGGTGAGAAACAGAAGGATACATTATTGTTACCTGCTGAATCTCAAGAGACAGACTGCACACCCCTATAGAGTTTTAAGGGAAATGACAGAAAAAAAAATTCAGAATGTTGTACCATTGGCTACTTCCTGTAGCCTTAAGTGAGAATCTAGCAGAAACAGATAAGCTTGGCTGAGGTGTAGTCAGAAAGCAAAAGAAGAAAAAATACACATCTCTGCTAATAAAGACCCTTTTTGTCTGTGGCAGGTGATCCATGCAGACTGGGAATTTCTTTACCTTCAGCCCTGAGGCTGGAGACTGGTCCAGGTAATAAAACGTGGGACGAGCTCAGCTTAATGCTGCTGCTGCTGCTGCTAAGTCGCTTTAGTCGTGTCCGACCCTGTGCAACCCCATAGACAGCAGCCCACCAGGCTCCCCCATCCCTGGGATTCTCCAGGCAAGAACACTAGAGTAGGGTTGCCATTTCCTTCTCCAACGCATGAAAGTGAAAAGTAAAAGTGAAGTCACTGAGTCGTGTCCAACTCTCAGCGACCCCATGGACTGCAGCCTACCAGGCTGCTCCATCCATGGGACTCTCCAGGCAAGAGTACTGGAGTGGGATGCCATTGCCTTCTCCGCAGCATAGTGTTAAACACTTGAGACATGGGACTGGACCTCTGTTATCAGGAATGCCAATTCTGGAAAAGGCCATTTAAAATGAATCCATTTACATGGGAGACCAGAATTTTACACATTAGGGGGAAAAGGTTTGAGTTTTTAGTTGGAAAAGAGTAACACTTTTCAAAAGTTTTATATTTCATATCTTCCATTTGACAAAATTACAACTGCATTCTAAATCCTGATGACAAAGGATAAATCAAACATTCATTTCTTTTGCTGTGATTTTTCCAACAAGTAACATCCTTCATTTTGTGTTTGATTTCCACTGCACGTTCATAAAGGCGGTAATTTTGCCAAAGACAGATTATCCATTATCCTGAGGGCTTTTCTAAATCCTTCAAGTTATTCACATTTGAAACATGGATTGGGTTTTTCTCTTTCTCAGCTGTGAGCTGGGATTAAGCAGGATTCTTCTCTTGTGGTTCAGGAAGTCCCTTGCATTAAAATCACACTCAGTGACTGCAGGAAACCCTGTACCTTTTGCAAGATACACAACTATATTACGTGTGTACTCACACTTTCTTTTCAGATGTTTACAAGCTCAAACATTAAGTAGAGACGACACAGAGAAGAGAGGTTTACGTTATTTCTGGGAGGTACTGCAGGGAATGTTTTGGGGTGGGCACTAATTTGAAAAGTAGCTGGTGCATTTGTAAAATTGTCATGTTATAAAAAAATTAACTTCACTACTACTGGCTTAGCAGTAAAGAATCCGCCTGCAATGCAGGAGACGCAGGAGATGCAGGTTTGATCCCTGGCTTGGGAAGATCCCCTGAAGAAGGAAATGGCAACCCCCTCTAGTATTCTTGCCTGGAGAATCCCATGGATAGAGGAACATGCAAAGAACTGGACACAACTAGGTAACTGAGTGTGTGCGTGCACACACACAAACACACACACACACACACACACACACACACTCAAGCTTATAGGCCTTGGATACCAGATATTAGATGCTGAATCCCCCCATAGCCCCTCCCTCTATAACAATAGACAAGTGGATGTCAGGTTGATGAGGTGGGGCGGGTTCCAGGGGCCTCTTCTGCACAACTTACTGGAACACGAGACAGGAAGGTTCTGTTTATTATTCTACTTATTGCTTGCTCATTTTGTATGGTTAGAGATAAGGAAGGATGTCAACATGTCATATGAACCTCAAAACAAGGTCTTGGTTCTATAGCCCCAGCAATTGGACCCTCAGATGGGGGTCATGGATAGAAGGCAAGGGGATCCGGAAGCCAAGACCACCGCATGGCTTCTAAATCTTCCATGGCCTGCAAGAGCAGGTCGGCAAGTCAAATAGGTTAAAGAGGGCCAGGTGGAGGCCACAGTGAACTTGCAAAGGCCCGCCAGTCCCTCCTCTGAGGGCAGCTGCCCCCACTGTGGAGCTCCAGCCACTCATCAGTGTGACAGAGCGTGTAGCCCTTGGGCCAGGCAGTCTCCCGTCCCCCTCCCAGAGAAACTGGAGTTTTATGTGAAATGGCTGCATTTAAAATTTTAGTTTTAATTGAATTTCTTACGTTTTCAATGGTAGCCAAAAAGTTCAATGAACAAAAGCTCCGAATAGCTGTTGCTATTTTGCAACCTCAGGCTGCATGCTGCCATTGCCCTGGACGGGGAGGAACTGTCTGTCAGGGAAGGTGAGAGTCAGTCTGATCTCAGCAAGGGGTGCAGAAGGGCAGGGCCGGGCGTAAACAGTGGAGAGTTGGTTGGAATTATAAACAGTTCCAAATGGGAAAAGGAGTATATCAAGGATGTATATTGTCACCCTGCTTATTTAACTTATATACAGAGTACATCATGAGAAATGCTGGGCTGGAGGAAGCACAAGCTGGAAGCAAGATTGCCAGGAGAAATATCAATAACCTTAGATATGCAGATGACACCACCCTTACGGCAGAAAGTGAAGAGGAGCTAAAGAGCCTCTTGATGAAAGTGAAAGTGGAGAGTGAAAAAGTTGGCTTAAAGCTCAACATTCAGAAAACAAAGATCATGGCATCTTGTCCCATCACTTCATGGGAAATAGATGGGGAAACAGTGGAAACAGTGGCTGACTTTCTTTTGGGGGGCTCCAAAAATCACTGCAGATGGTGACTGCAGCCATGAAATTAAAAGACCCTTACTTCTTGGGAGAAAAGTCATGACCAACCTAGACAGCACATTCAAAAGCAGAGACATGACTTTGCCAACAAAGGTCCGTCTAATCAAGGCTATGGTTTTTCCAGTAGTCATGTATGGATATGAGAGTTGGACTATAAAGAAAGCTGAGCACTGAAGAACTGATGCTTTTGAACTGTGGTGTTGGAGAAGACTCTTGAGAGTCCCTTGGACTGCAAGGAGACCCAACCAGTCCATCCTAAAGGAAATCAGTCTTGACTATTCATTGGAAGGACTATGTTAAAATTGAAACTCCAATACTTTGGCTATCTGATGTGAAGAGCTGACTCACTTGAAAAGACTCCAATGCTGGGAAAGATTGAAGGCAGGAGGAGAATGGACCGACAGAGGATGAGATGTTTGGATGGCATCACCAACTCAATGGACATGAGTTTGGGTGAACTCCGGGAGTTGGTGATGGACAATGAGGCCTGACATGCTGGAGTCCATGGGGTCGCAAAGAGTTGGACACAACTGAGCGACTGAACTGAACTGAACTGATAAACAGTCTTGGCTGCGAATTTCCTGGTTGCCTAGTGGTTAGGACTCTGCACTTTCACAGCAGGGAGCATGGGTTCAGTCCCTGATTGGGGAACTGAGATCCCACGTGCCATGTGGTTAGGTAAGTAAGTAAATATATATACATATTATATTTATATAATAAGCAAGTAAATAAATATATATATATTATAAGTAAGTAAACAGGCACACACATATATAAAAATGTTGGCTATGTACTGGTTACTGAGCTTTTCCCACGCTTTAGCCAATTCAGTCCTTAGAGCAACCCCATAGACTTGGCCTATTAACTACATAAGGAAATAGGTGTAACATGCCAAGAATGACTGACAACAGGGGCAGGACCAGGACTTAGACCCAGAACCGTGCGAGGCCCAGGGCTCTCAGCTGCAGGGTGAGAAGAGGGTGCTCTGGGGAGGACGGCTGTGCGGCTACTTACCCGGCACACGTACTGGCTCTGGGGGCCTGGGGAGAAGGTCTTGGAGCGGATGATGGTGCTCCCTCGAAGAAACGGCCCCGGGGAGGGGGTGCCCACCCGTCGGTCCTTGGGCCGCACCACTGTGGGAGATGGGGCTGGGGTCTCTGTGTTGGTCTCCTTGTCCACCTAAGGAAGAAGTTACACCTGTGAGGCTGGGAGAATCCAGTCTCAGCCACCCACCCTGAGACTCACGGGGTGAACACTGAAGCTGCTCCCCACTCCAATCACCTCACCCCTGGCCTCAGACACAGCTGGGGGCTTCTGCAGACCCCGCCTGGCCAGCATGGCCCCCGAGGCTGTGCGTGCCGGGCCCCAGTCCTCCCTGACACCTGTGCTTGGGGCCAGTGGGAGAGACTCAGTCCCTTAACAAGCTCACATAAGCAGTAGAGGTACCTCTACTGCACGGATGTCCTGGGCCTCACACCCTCAAGAATAATGTGCCAACCATGTTTTGACAAAGCCACACCCAAGGCTTGCATCGCCCTAGCCAAGAACTGCAGATGTTCTCTTGGAGTTATGAAGCAACTAGCAAACCTCGTTTTTTAAAAACTAGGGATCAGCTTTTCTACCGTCCTTTCACAGTAATTCCCAGTAGAGATCAACAAATAAAAACACCCAAATGAAAAGCCCTGGTTAGCCTAAACAGTGCCTTTGTGTGCTTCTGGAAAAGGCACCCCCTTTGGCTGGAGAAACTGCAGCAAGATTTCCTCTTGGTGTGGAGTAGTTAGAAGGCAGGCCCAGATTCTTTTCCAATAACCCTACCTTCCCGGACCCCGGCTCGGGGGCCAGGCACCTTTGTGCAGCGTGCAACCTGTGCCTCCACCCCTATGCACTACATGCCCAGAAGTCCCACAGTTGAAAGACTATGGGGACCTCTGTCTATGGAGCATGGCGCCTCTTACAAAACTTCACCCGAGTGCAGCAGGGGAGCAGAAGATGAGAGTGACTCGACTAGACCCCCTTCCCTAGTGCCCTTCAGGTAGACCCAAATGGAGAAATCCACTGCTCTGAAATCCACCCATCTGCAAGATTGGCATTACTGCACCCATTTTAGAGATGAGAAAGCCAAGGCTGGAGAGGGATGAAGCCATTGGTCTAAGGCAACATAGCTAGGTAGGAGCAGAGCCAGTGAATCCAGGCCAGCTGACTACACAGCCTGAGGTCTGCCCAGAGAACTGGGAACCACAGAGGGTGGGAGAGATGAGAGGGTCAATCAGCTCCTCCTGATTTTCTGTCACTGAAATGACTCCAATTCCAGGCAGGGACACCCCTACACCACCTTCTGCAGCTCACCCCACTCCGAAAACCTGTCCCCTGATGCTGGGCCATGAGACTTAGCCCCGAGACTTTTCTGACTGCCCGGGTTTAATAATTGAGGATTATTTCCCCCAAAACAGCCCTTCCCATGTCCCAGCCCTCCCTACCTTTAACGCTGGGCACCCGTCCATGTCAGGGGAGGCTTCCTCTTCCCCTTCCTCCTCCTCTTCTTCCTCTTCCTCGGCTGCAGCCTCGTTCTCGCTGGTCCCCTCCTCATACCTCCTGGGATGACAAGACACTTTGATTACCCACAGCACCCACTCTCATCTGCTCACGTGCCTTTAACTGCATCCAGGGCAGGGCTTCCAAACATTTTTTAGATTGAGGACACTTTAAAAAAAAAAATCAATTTTAATGAGGTATATTTACATATAACAAAATGCATCTCCTATAATGTTTGATGAGTTTTGACCACTGTGTTTCCCTGTGTAACCACTACCACTCAAGAAAAAGAATGCTCCACTATCTTGAAAGCTTCCCTTATATGCTTTCCCAGTTAATCTCCCCCCACCCTCAGCCCATCACTGATCAGCTTTTCATGACTAGAGATTAAATCTGATCTTTCTTGTGTTTTTCAGAAATGGAATCAGATGATATATGCTCATTTGTCTCTGGCTTCATTCTCTCCGCATCACACTTGGCGCATAGTATCATAATTTACTCTTTCTTATTGTCAAGTCATCTTCCATTGGATGGATGGACCACAGTTTGCTCATCAGGTGATAAACATATGGATTGCTTCCATTTCTTGGTGTGAATAAAGCTTCTGTAGACATTCACCTACAACTCTGTGTAGAAATAGGATTTCATTTGTCTGAAGACACTGGATTAGTTTGCTGCTGCTGCTGCTAAGTCACTTCAGTCGTGTCCGACTCTGTGTGACCCCACAGACGGCAGCCCACCAGGCTCTCCCGTCCCTGGGATTCTCCAGGCAAGAACACTGGAGTGGGTTGCCATTTCCTTCTCCAGTGTATGAAAGTGAAAAGTCAAAGTGAAGTCGCTCAGTCGTGTCCAACTCTTACCCACCCCATGGACTGCAGCCCAGCAGGCTCCTCCATCCATGGGATTTTCCAGGCAAGAGTACTGGAGTGGGGTGCCACTGCCTTCTCTGGGATTAGTTTGCTAGGGCTGCCATAACATAATATCATAGACTGGGTGGTTTTAACAACAGAAATTTATTTCCCACGATCCTGGAGGCTAGTAAAAGTTAAGATCAAGGCGCGGGCAGGCTGGTGACTTATAGACGGCCACCTTCATGCTGGGTCCCCATGCGGTCTTCCCTCTGCATCTGCGTCCCTGGTGTTCCTCTGCGTGTCCCAATGTCCTCTTAGAAGGACGCCAGTCGAATTGGATTAATGCCCACCCTAACTTTAACAGACTCATGCTAACTTAATCAGCTCTGAAGACCCTGTCCTCAAGAACAGTCACATTCTCATGCATGGTCAGAGCTTCAGTATCTATAATTTTGGGGGAGACATAATTCAGACCATAAGGTACGTATACATACTCAGGAGTAGAACTGCTGGGTCAGACAATAGGTGGTGACCTGGTTTATCCACATGGTTATATCATTTTACGTTTCCACAATAATATTATGGGAATTCTGGTTCCTCACCTGTACTTGGTAACATCCATCTTTAAATTTAGTCATTCAGCTGATGAGTATTCATATCTATTGTGGTTTTAATTGTACTTTCCTGTCGAGAATTTCATTGACCATTCAGATTTTCTTTTGCAAGGTCTTCATTAGAATTTTTAGCCCATTTGAAAAATGGGTTGTCTTTTTATTACTGAGTTGCAAGAGTTCATTATATATTCTAGATAGGAATCCTTTGCAAATATTTTCTCCAAGTCTGTGGCTTGCCTTTCCTCTTCTAAATGGTGTCTTTCAAAGGACAGAAGCTTTTGATTGTGACAAAGTCCAATTTATCCCTTTTCCTCTTTAACGCTTTGTGCTTTTTATGTTGTACCTAAGAAGTCTTTGCAAAGAATTTCTCTTGTACTTTCTTTTAAAGGTTTTTTAGTTTCAGCTTTTATGTTTAATACTATGATCCATTTCAGATTAATTTTTGTCTATGGCACCCAACATTTATTTTTTTCTGTAGGGATATCCAATGGGGTTGCAGCACCATTTGTTGAAGAGACTTTATTTTTGGTGATACTCTTCATAATTATCCTTTCCCCTCAGACTCCGAGCCTCAAAAGAGTTGGTGTGACAAATGGATGGCATTTGTTAATTAGTAATTTATCTCCATTCCCATCTTTACTTTTCAAAGACATACATAACCGCCAGGCTTCTGATCAGCATGAGGCAGTATTACCATACAGAGCTGAAGGAATTTCAGCCAAAAGCAGAGAGTTTGACATCTCGTTAGCTGGCTCAGTGAGACTGTGGATAAACACAAAATCTCCCTTAGGATTTTCCCAACAGGGAAAACAGATCTTGGCTCTCCACTCTCAGCCCTGTGCTGAAAACCTTCCTGGCACTTAGACGGGGGCTCTCGCTGTGGAAGGGCCTCTTATTTCCCTCCTTTGCCTCTTGATCCACTCACGGAAGAGCCACTAAACACGGATACTAGAGGCTTCCCTGGTGGCTGCGGGTAATGCAGGAGACGAGGGTTCCATCCCTGGGTCGGGAAGACTCTCTGGAGAAGGGAATGGCAACGCACTCCAGTATTCTTGCCTGGAGAATCCCATGGGCAGAGGAGACTGGCAGGCTACAGTCCATAGGGCCTCAGAGAGTCAGACACGACTGGGCAGCTAACACTTTCACTTTTCAAACATGGCCTCGATGACCTCCGGGTGCCACGCTGAGGCCCTTCAACAACATCGGAAGCCCCTTGTCGCAGAGTGTGAGTAGCCGTCCTCAGTATCACAGGCCGCTCAGCCGTGTGGCCAGGTTCCCGCGCCACGAAGCGCTCAACTGCTGGGGAAGTCTCTTCTTTGTGACTAAGAAGCTGATCGACATATTTTCCGGGAAAGGAAAAAAAAAACAAAACCAACCCTCAATTGTAAAGAGAAAAATAATTAGACACATCTTTTCGTCCTTTGGAAAAGTGGCCAAAAATCCACAAAAATTTAAAAATATGTATTTGATATTTGTAATATGTATTTGATATCAAGTGAGGGTTTGGGAAAAGGTGTATCTCTGTGGAGAGTGTTAATTAGAGCAGCCAAAGAATACTGTGAAGTCAATTTAGCAGCACCTGCTAGAAAAAACACAGGTACATGTTCTTGATTAAATATTGTTTGATTATATCGTATCAGAGAGGACGTAGCTTTATGGGCACTCTCACTCACTGCTGGTGGGAGCATTACAATCTTGTTTGAGAATGATGGTGCAGGACCCTGTAAAATATAAACCACACATGCCCTGGGACCCAGCAAGGTCATGTCTCAACCTCTGTCCTAGACAAATACACGTAAGCTCCCAAGGAGGTAAATACAAGGGTTTTCAGTCTAGCATTGAGATTATACTCTCCTGCATGCGTGTGTGTCCAACTCTCTGCAACCTTATGGACTGTAACCTGCCAGCTCCTCTGTCCATAGGATTTACCAGGCAAGAATACTGGAGTGGGCTGCCATTTCCTCCTCCTCCAGGGGAATCTTTGGAACCCAGGGATCGAACCCTCATCTCCTGCAGCTCCTGTACTGCAGGCGGGT
Organism: Madoqua kirkii; assembly: GCA_006408675.1. Classification (NCBI taxonomy): domain Eukaryota; kingdom Metazoa; phylum Chordata; class Mammalia; order Artiodactyla; family Bovidae; genus Madoqua; species Madoqua kirkii. The sequence goes on from SJYC01014805.1 coordinate 10,414, forward strand.
TCTGCAGTGAATATCGGGGAAGCCCCGATATTCTCCTACATTTTCTAATCCTCTGAGAGTTTTGTTTCTGGATCTTAAAAAAAAGATCAAGTCTTCTGATTATACGCATTAAAAAAACCCAAACAAATGAAAGGAGGGAACAACAGTGGCATCCTCCCCTGGGCCTTGGGTGCGGAGAGAGGAGAGGAGATGAGAACAGAGGACCAGTCTGCAGAGCCCTCCACTCCAGAGCTGAGCGGGCAAAGCAGAGCTAGTTAACATTCCAGGACCAAAAGAAGCCTCTAATGTGGGAGGAGGCGGCTGCAGATGGAGCCACCCCACTACCGCAGCAGCTCGGGGTCGGGGGGACTCCCAGCCCTCTTTATAAGTCAGTGTCTGGGGAAGTTTGAATGGCCAAGGGTGGGGAGAGAGGGGGCCACAAAGGGCGAGAGAACAGAAGGTGGTTGCTAGGAGACAGTGTGAAAGCCTCCACACAAGCTTGGAATTTGGTGAAAAACTACTGATCTTGTGCCAGGGTTTTGGAAGACAGGTCTTGGGCTGATTTCCGGCATTGGGACCTTTGCAGAGTGTCAGAGGGAGGGGAAGAGAGGGAGAGAGAAAGGGGGAGAGGGAGAGAGAGAAGAGGGAGGGGAAGAGAGGGAGAAGAGGAAGGCAGGAGAGGGAGGGGGGAGGGAAGAGGGAGAAGGAGGAAGGGGAGGACGGAGATGTGTATA
>SJYC01014806.1:0-14424 GCA_006408675.1 Madoqua kirkii
GGGAAGAGGGAGAAGGAGGAAGGGGAGGACGGAGAGGGGCAGTGGGGAGACAGGAGGGAGCAGGGAGGCTGGGGAGGGAAGGAGAGTGGGGAGTGATGGGGGGGGGGTGAGACAGAGAAGAGAAACTGAGACAGTTGAGAGAGAACCCTAAAGCAAACGAACATACAAGAATTCAGGAACCTGGCTCTGTTCTTCATCACATGGAGGAAGAGTCAAGGACAACAGGAGGAGAGGAGTCAGCCTAGGGGCCAAATCCAGCCCCCTGCCTGTTTCTGGACAGTCCAAGGTCCAGGCTGTGAATGGTTTTTATATTTTTAAATGGCTGGGGAAAAAAAAATAAAAAGAGTAATATTTCACGACATGTGCAAATGATGCGATATTCTAGTTTCCGTGTCTGTAAATGAAGGTGCAAGGACAGAGGCATGGTTGGCTGGTGTGTGTCCTGCCCGTGATTGCTGTCATACCACGATGACAGAGTTGAGTGGATGCAGCAGAACCTGCCTGGCCCCTGCCTGGCCCACGAAGCAGACATTTACTATCTGGCCCTTTTGAGAAAGCACCTGCTGACCCCTGGAGTAAAAGGTATTAAGGGCAGACTTCTTGTCAGACCAAACGTAGAATGTAGGGCTCTAACAGAAGAGTCACTGTATGCTGTCTGTGGGTCAGGGTCTGTTTTCAGGGCTAACCACGCATAATTTTCAGAGTCTACAAAACACCCCATGTGTAATGGCTATTTCTTAAATCTCTGTGTCACAGATGCAGAAACCAGGTTTGGAGCTTGGTTCTCAGCCCAGGCTTCGCCTTAGAATTACCTAGGATGCTTTCCCCCCGCCCCCCAGGTTAATTGGTTTCTGACTGCCCTGGGTCTTTGCTGCTGAGCACGGGCTTTCTCCAGTTGTGGCAAGCAAGGGCTGCTCTTGGTTTCGGTGCATGGGCTTCTCAACGTGGCGGCTTCTCTTGCTGAGGAGCACAGCTTCTAGGTGTGTAGGCTTCAGTAGCTGCAACTTGTGGGCTCAGAGAGCAGGTTCGGTACTTGTGGTGCCCAGGCCCAGGTGCTCTGGGGCATGTGGAATCTTCCCAGACAAGGGATCGAACCCATGTCCCCTGCATTGGCAGGGGGAGTCTTAACCACTGGAACCTCCAGGGAGGTCCTCCCAGGATGCCTTAAGTGTACTGATGCTTAGGCTTCACCCAGACCTAGGATCCCCCAAGGAGCTGGCTGAGTGGGATTTTGTGAATTCACATCTGTCTGGATTCAGAGCACATGCACTTCAGCACAAACGGCAAGGGGCCGAGGCTGTGCTCATTTCCGGGATGGGATTTGCTGTCTCCCTTTCCAGCTGGTACTTAAGCTGTGTGCCTCCTCCATTTCCTGATAAGAATCCCTATTGTTTCTTGCGTGTCTACTACAAGCTTTGCACTTCCATTTCATCAGTGGCTGGTCCTTCAGTCTCTTCTGATGATCCTTCACAGTCCGTGTGATGTCCCCACATTTGAGTCAAGGATCAGACAGGGTCAAAACGACTTCAAGTCTTAAGTAACAGTGTCTGCTCTTGAGGGGGCGGGCAGTGACCGGAGGAAATGTGCTGTGGGCTTCCGGAGAGCTGGTGATGCTCCTCAGTTTGGACCCATGGGTAATAGTTTGGAGACTGAAAATTCACTGAGCTGGACACACACACCAGCTTTTCTGAATGTGCATGATGTTGCAATAAAAAGTTAAAAAACGCGTTGCCTAAGGTCATACCAAAAAAGATAAAGCTAGGGTTTGAACCCTAGTCTACATCACTGTTTCCTAAAGTGTATGATGGGACCTTCTGTGGGGAGACAAGAGACTAAAGTTTCTGATCACACAGTGGAAAAGCTGTGTCCTGTCCACTTCTCCTTCAGACTTGGTTACATCAAGAAGGATGTCTCTCTTGGGCAGTAGCACATCTTTAACGTTGCTGACACAGGGACCTTTTTTCAAATTTTAACTGGAGTGTAGTTGCTTTACAATATCGTGTTGGTTTCCACTGTACAGCAAAGTGAATCAGCTATTGTTCAGTCACCCTGTCGTGCCCGACTCTTTGCCACCCCGTAGACTGCAGCGTGCCAGGTCTCCTTCCCACTGTGGTCACCAGAGAGCACTGAGTAGAGTCCCCTGAGCTATACAGTAGGCTCCCATTAGTTATCCACTCTTTAACAGCAGAGTATATATGTCAACCTCAGTCTCCCAGTTCATCCCCCCATCCCTTCCCTCCTTGGTATCCTTGCATTTATTCTCTACGCCTGTGTCTATACAGATGAACTTATTTGCAAAGCAGAAACAGAAACACAGAAGTAGAGAAGGTATGACCTTCCTTTTTAACAGTAGGAGAGATCTTAGTCTTAGAACCTTGGCAAATAATATATCCAGGTAGATTTTAATATTCTTGTTGCATTTTTATTACATTTAATCTTCCACAGTTATCTTCTAAGGCAGGCTTGGCTCATGGCCTACTCAATATCCACTCCTGCATTCTTCCTTAGTGACAGAATCTTGAATTTTCTATCAACTCAGAGACCTCATTTCCCAGCTTCCTTTAGCTACTGGGTAGGCCAAGTAGCTAAGCTCAGCCCATGAATAGCAAGTGGAAATTGCTGGGTGGGACATTCAGGAATGCAAGTTGGTTAAAAGGCACTCATGTAGACTCTGTTGTCTTTCCTCTTTCCTGATGCCTGCGTGATGGCTGGTGACTCTGCAGCCATTCTGTGCTTAGCAGCTTTGATGATGGAGGTCACACAGTAAGGACAGCAAAGCAGAATAAGAAAAAGAGCCTGGGTTCCCAATAACATCATAGGGCTGACAGATGAGCTTTGGATTGCCTTTTTCCAAGTCTTCTTTTTTAAGTAACAAAGAAGTAAAATTCTCTTGTTTAAACTTGTTATTTCTGCTCCCTATTCCTAGCTGCTGCTGCTACTAAGTCGCTTCAGTTGTGTCCGACTCTGTGCGACCCCATAGACGGCAGCCCACAAGGCTCCCCCATCCCTGGGATTCTCCAGGCAAGAACCCTAGAGTGGGTTGCCATTTCCTTCTCCCATTGCAATTCCTTACTGAGGAATTTTCAATTTATGGTAAATTATACTTATTTCCACTTCCCTTTTGGCTCAGCTGGTAAGGGACCTGCTTGCAATGCAAGAGACCTCAGTTCAATTCCTGGTTCAGGAAGATCTGCTGGAGAAGGGATAGGCTACCAACTCCAGTGTTCTTGGGCTTCCTTGTGGCTCAGCTTGTAAAGAATCCACCTGCAGTGCGGGAGACCTGGTTCGATCCCTGGTTTGGGAAGATCCCTTGGAGAAGGGAACAGGTTACCCACTCCAGTATTCCGGCCTGGAGAATTCCATGGACTGTATAGTACATGGGGTTGCAAAGAGTCGGACATGACTGAGCGACTTTCACTTTCATGCTTATTTCCACTTCTAGTAATATAAAGCTTCTTAGGAATTTTTCTGAACCAAAATAAATGTAAGTGCATCACAATAAACACTAACATGTGAACCAGTATGAATAATTGCTAGAACATAAAATCACAAACTGGGAAGGGACTTGGGAAACACTGTACCAGGCTATATACTGCCTTGTTGCCTATAGCGACCCATTGAGAGAGGATCTCCGTTTTCACAGGGGAACACTTCTCTTGGTTGCCCTGGTGTCTGGGGATCTCATCCCTGGGCTCAGGTCCAAGCCAGGTCAGTTCCCAGGGGCACCCTCACTTACCAGGTGTCTTCCAGGGTCTGTGTGCTGCTCCTTTCCTCCTGCCTCTTCTCCAGCTCCACGGCTGTCTGTTCCAGCAGAGCAGACACAGCATCCTGCAGAGACAAAGGCCAATGAGTCCTCTGTGCAAGGCAGGCAGAGCCCCACCTGGCAGGAATCAGACCCTATCACCCTCCCAGTGAACGGAGGGTAAAACTGAAGACCAGAGTGGACAAGCATCTTGGCATAAGATCACCTGGAAATACGGTCCCTAGCTCTCCTAACTGGCAGTTCTACTGAAAATAACCTCTGTATACATGGACAAAATTCGGAAGAGAGGTTAGTGTTTGCATGAGACAGAATTACAGGTCAACAGCTATAAGGAGATTATCAAGTAGTCAGGGAGACTGTCCCACTGAATGGTATCCACGCTGAGGAAGCCTGTGTGACTTGAGGAAATTACTTAACATCTCTGAGACTCAGTTTCATCTCTAATAATTACTCCACCTCTGATGTCCATGCTTCCCTGCTGGCCCAGAGGGTATAAAAATCTGCCTGCAATGCAGGAGACCCTGGTTCAGGCCCTGGGTTGGGAAGATTCCCCTGGAGAAGGGAATGGCAACCCACTTCAGTATTCTTCCTGGAGAATCCCATGGACAGAAGAGCCTGGTGGGCTATAGTCCTTGGGGTCACACAGAGTCGGACAGTGAGTGACTGAGTGACTCACACATATACACACACCCCTCTGATGTCCAGCCACCTCCAACTCTGGGAGAGGCTTTTACTTCCAGCCGACCAGATGCTGCTTTTTATAGGAGAAGGATGCAAAGCTGTGGTCCAGCTCACCGTGCTTTCAGGCCCTGGGATGGGGGCCATGGCTCCCACTGGTTTGGGCTCCCGGCTCTGTTTCTTCAAGTATTTGTAGCTCAGGAGGTTATACCAGCGAGTCGACCTCTCGCCGGACCGGCAGACCTCAGCCAGGCTGATCTGGGCGCCTCCCTGTGGAGGACGGGAAAAAAGCAGAAGCAGGGAGTGACGAGGTATCCTGGGGAAAGTAGATAAAACACCATTCCAGGTGAGATAGAAGCTTCCTGGGAGGAAGAAATGGCTGGGTATTGTTTTCTAATTACTCACTCATTCACTGACTTATTTGTTCACCAAATTGTATGGGTTAAGATCTATTTAGATATTAATTTTAAGGATGGGTTCTCTGAAGGCTCAGATGGTAAAAAATCTACCTGTAATAGGGGGAGACCCAGGTTCGAACTCTGGGTTGGGAAGATCCCCTGGAGAAAGGAATGAGCACCCACTCCAGTATTCTGCCTGGAGAATCCCCGTGGACAGAGGAGCCTGGTGGGTCCACCTCCAACTCTGGGAGAGGCTTTTCCTTCCAGCCGACCAGATGCTGCTTTTTATAGGAGAAGGATGCAAAGCTGTGGTCCAGCTCACCGTGCTTTCAGGCCCTGGGATGGGGGCCATGGCTCCCACTGGTTTGGGCTCCCGGCTCTGTTTCTTCAAGTATTTGTAGCTCAGGAGGTTATACCAGCGAGTCGACCTCTCGCCGGACCGGCAGACCTCAGCCAGGCTGATCTGGGCGCCTCCCTGTGGAGGACGGGAAAAAAGCAGAAGCAGGGAGTGACGAGGTATCCTGGGGAAAGTAGATAAAACACCATTCCAGGTGAGATAGAAGCTTCCTGGGAGGAAGAAATGGCTGGGTATTGTTTTCTAATTACTCACTCATTCACTGACTTATTTGTTCACCAAATTGTATGGGTTAAGATCTATTTAGATATTAATTTTAAGGATGGGTTCTCTGAAGGCTCAGATGGTAAAAAATCTACCTGTAATAGGGGGAGACCCAGGTTCGAACTCTGGGTTGGGAAGATCCCCTGGAGAAAGGAATGAGCACCCACTCCAGTATTCTGCCTGGAGAATCCCCGTGGACAGAGGAGCCTGGTGGGTTATAGTCCATAGGGTCACAAAAGAGTCAGTCACTGAGTGACTAACACTGTTCTTTCATGGGGTGTTGAGAGATTAACTCTTTATCAGATATACAATTTGCAGATATTTTCTTCCATTCAGTAGGTTGCCTTTTCATTTTACCGGTGAAAATGAAAGTTCTGCTGTGCAGAAGCTTTTTAGTTTGAGGTAGTTACACGTGCTGTTTTTTGCTTTTGGTGTTATAGTTGAGAAAGATAATCGCCAAGACTGATGTCAAGGAAAACAACTCAAAGCTCTAGCAACAGCAGACTGGGGAAATAAACTGTAACCTATATATATACAGTTATTCCATAGCTATGTACAAAAAATAAGGAAGACTTCTAGGTACTGATGTACAGAGTTGTCGAACAAGATACAGTCTACTGCAGCCACAAAATCACAAGACTCTTGCTCCTTGGAATAAAAGCTATCGACAACCTAGACAGCATATCAAAAAGCAGAGATATTACTTTGCCGACAAAGGTCCATATGGTAAAGTCTATGGTTTTACCAGTAGTCATGTATGGATGTGAGAGTTGGACCATAAAGAAGGCTGAGTGCTGAAGAACTGATGCTTTTGAACTATGGTGTTGGAGAAGACTCTTGAGAATCCCTTGGACTGCAAGGAGATCCAACCAGTCAAGTGTAAAGGAAATCAATCCTGAATATTTGACTGATGCTGAAGCTCCAATACTTTGACCACCTAATGTGAAGAGCTGACTTATTACAAAAGACCCTGAAGCTGGGAAAGGTTGAAGGCAAGAGGTGAAGGGGATGGCAGAGGACAGGATGGTGGGATGGCATCACCGACTCAATGGATACGGGTTTGAGCAAGCTCCAGGAGATGGTGAGGGACAGAGAGGCCTGGTGTGCTGCAGTCCGTGGGGTCACAAAGAGTTGGACACGACTCAGTGACTGACCAACAGCAACAGTAACTACTTAGGGCTGCCTCATAGGTGTGAATGGTCTGCCTCAGTAAACTGGATGCACCTCAACAGCATCTATGCATTCATTCAATCATGTATTTGACACACACACATTTGCCCAGGTGCCTCTATGTGTCTGATCCTGTTCTGGGTGTTGGGAACACAGCAGGATTTAAGGCAGAGAAAAATCCCTGCCTGCCTGAGTTTATATTCTAGTCTGGTGGAATAAGATAATCAGTAAGTAACTTTTATATTGTGTCTCATAGAGTCTAAGATGCCATAAATTATAGAGTGTACTATTATTTCATGTATCACTAAGAAGGAAAAATAGTTACCAATTAGAATATGACCTGCCAGCTAGTACACACTGCATCTTGATTTCAGAGATGATAAAAATGTGAAAATAACTTGGGCCCGAATACCTATGATATGGAGAAATATTAGGTGATAAAAAGTGCTGCAGAGAAGATGATACAGGCAAATTGCAGAGGTGGGGATAAGAGGGTGGAGGGGGCAATGTGACTTTACGTAGGGTGGAGGGAAGTCCTCACAGAGAAGGTGACATCTGGGTCAAGAACAGAATGAGGCGAGAGAGTGACTTTTGCCCATCAATATCCAGGAGAAAAGAATTACATTAGAAAAGGATGCCAGTGAGAAAGGCTGGAGAAGGGGGTGTGGGGGTATTCTAGGGGCACAAGGTGGCTGGAGGAAGAGTCTCGGGGATCAAATCCAAGAGACAGCAAGGAGAAGAACCTCAGAGGACCTGAGAAGAGCAGGCAAAGGCCTGGGTGTTGCCTCTGGCTGGAGACAGAAGCCTTCCTAAGAATTTACGGAGAGGACTGGATGGACTCATCTGCGATTTAATAGGATCACTCTGGCGACCGTGTTGGAAAGAGATGAAGGGCGGCAAGAACAGAAGCAGGGAGACCCCGGAGGGGATTCTGCAACTATCAAGTGAGAGATGGTGGTCAGGAGCATGAGAGAAGTGGCTGGAATCTGGAGATCTTCTGAAGGCAGTGATAGGAGTTCCTGAAGGACTGAATGTGGGGTACAAGAGGAAGAAAGGGGTCCAAGACAACCCTGTGGTTTCTGGCTTGGGCAATGGATGCATGAATGGGGTTGCATTCAGCTGAGACAGTGAAGACGTGGAAGGAAAGCTCAGGGGTGTGCTGTGCACACATGATGGGTGATGCCGACTGGATATGCAAGAAAAGATGGAAGAGACAGCAGACATACAGCACTGAGATGAGTGGGGAGGTCCAGGATGGCGCTATTACATGGAATGATGTTTGAAAGCCAGGGGATAGGACAAGATCAATGAAGCAGTGCATGCAAGTAGAAAAGGGGAGGAGAGCAAGGCCTGAGCCCTGGGGCCCTCGGACGGGGAGAGGTCAGGTAAATAAGCAAGAATCTACAGAGCAGATGGACAGAGAAGCCAGTGATGGGAGAAGGTGGCCAAGAGAGCAAGTGGTCCAGGAAGCCAAGTCAGAGCAAAGGATGTTGAAGAGGGAGTGAGCAACTGAGCCAAACACTGCAGACAGGCCAAGAGACATGAGGATGGAGAGAGCTGGTCACTGGATTTAGCAACGAATAGCTCCCCGTTGACCTTGATGAACACATTTTTGGTGGAATGATGAGGGCCAGAGTCCACGTGGTCTGAGATGCAGAGAAAACACACACACCTCGTTCATGTGTTGCTACAGAGAAAACAAAAGAAGTTATGTAGTAGCTGGAGGAAGAAATAGGTAAAAATAAATTTTTTTTTACAACATGGAGAGGTATATCGAGAAGTTCGATCTAGCTGGGGAGGGAAAACTGGAGAAAGAGAACAGAGCAGAAGGGTGAGGGTTGGCATGATGACCTTGAGCGAGGATGGCCATGAATGGGAGTGTTGAGGGCCCACCCTGAATGGGAGTGCGGAGGGCCCACCCTGAGCTCTGGGAGGAACCGCAGAGCCTGTGAGAAGAGCTAACTATGGCAGGACAGCTGTGGGGGTTCTCTTCTGGTTCCTTCTACTGTTCCAGGATTGGGTATAAAGCAAGGGCCTCAGCAGAGGCAGAGTAAGGGTGAGGAGAAAGGAGAGGATGAGAATTTGGTGCTGTGTGTGTTTTTCTCCAACTGCATGGGCAGACAGGAGGGGAGAGTTCACTTTGACAGAGCTAGGGTTTTGCCAAGTGTGGATGGCAAAGTGAAAAAGGAGCAAGGGAGGGTTATAATGGTTAGCTGTGGGGTATGAGTGGGCCTGGGCAGTGGGCTGCCTTTACAGAAGCTGCGCAGTTGAAGGGTGAGCGATCAGCACCTGCCTGGAAAGCCTGTGACCCTGAGATACCGCCATAAAGTGACCGTGGAACTGCTGCCCATGACATTGGGGAGGGCAAGACACACATTCCATCCAAACCCATAATCCAGTAGGGTGGTGTGATGGCTCCCAGGTAGTACGGTGGTAAAGAATCCATCTGCCAATGCAGGAGACACCGGTTCAATACCTGGGTTGGGAAGATCCCCTAGAGAAGGAAATGGCCACCCACTCTGGTATTCTGGCCTGGGAAATTCCACGAACAGAGGAGCATACAGTCCATGGGGTGGAAGAGTTGTGCTTGACTGAACAACTGATCACACACACAGTGTGAGGACGACATAAGGAAGCTGGAATCTGTGTTCAAATCCAGACTTCTCTGCCTACTCACTGGATGACCTGAGCTGGTTTAATCAGCCTTTCTGGGCCTTGATCCCTTACCTGCCAAATGGACCTAATGCTAATATTGCTTCCCTGCTGTGAGGATTAAAAGAGATACTGCACTCAAAGTTCTTAGCCCAGAACTAGACACAGATGCTGCTCAGGCTGAGTACTACTGTCCTTGCCCGGCTGGTTACGTGGCTCAAAACAGACCGGGGTGCCACCAGCTCAGCAGTGCGGGGAGGCAGCGTGTGGCTGCCGACAGCCCTTCCTCCACGCGTCTCCCTCCCACGCCTCCTCCAGCCACCGAAACAGGACAGCCTGACACTCCACGTCTCCAAGGGCCATGGATGGAGACAAGCCACGCTGGGATGAGCCCTTTGGCTGCTGCCATGGCAACCAGCAATGGCCAGACTTCAATTAGGAAGGCGGAATAAAAGGCCTCCAATTAGGAGGATAAAACAGGGCTGAGTCTCTTCTCATTTAGGAATGCTCGGGACTGAGGAAACGCTTCACTGGAGGAGCCTGGATTTTTTTTTTTTAATTTTGCATTTAATTTCTATTCTATCCTTTAGAATGGAAATTAATATTATAGAAATAAATAAAGATGTATATTTTGGGGCGTGCCATGCATCTTGCAGATCTCTGTTCCCCAGTCAGGGATTGCACCTGGGTCACGGCAGTGAAAGCCCAGAATCCTGACCACCAGGCGACCGGGGAATTTCTTGGAGGCTGGATTAGGAAAAGCTTTCTGCTCCATCCTTCAGCAACACCCACTCTGGTTACCAAATCCTTGAGTCATCATCTCATGTATTGGGTTCCTCCAGGGAACACTGTGCTAACCCAGAGAAAACTCCAGGGTCTGACATGAGTGGACCTGCCTGCGTTCTAACTCTGTTCTGACCTTGAGAAAGTTCTTTGTGCCTCAGTTTCCCCACTGGTATAGTAGTATGGTACCTAGTTTATAAGATTTGTAGGGAAGATCAACAGAAATAATACAAATATGGAGTTCAGTTCAGAGCCTACCATATAAACTGCATCCAATTAATACAAGCTGTTGCATTAATGCTAGTAATAACAACAATATAAATGGCAATGAAGCTGTTATGAATCCCAGTTGAGCAGGAAGGTGATGGGAACTGATTTCCAGTGAGAACCAGTGTGTGCAGACACTTCATCTCTTTACATCCTTGCTACGGGGACCAGCAGCATCGGCATCGCCTGTGAGCTTGAGAGAAATACAGAATCTTGCTGCCCAGACTTGATGCATCAGAATCTGCATTTTAACCAGGTAACTTGTGTGCACGTGAAAGTTCGAGGGGCACTGGTTGAACGCTTCATTCAGTCTCCAGAGAACCACCTATGAAGTAGTCAGGGTTAGCTGGTTTTACAGATAAGGAAACTGAGACAATTAGAGCATCTCAGGCCTCATGGTGGGGAAAGAAGGTGGCTCCGCTTCAGGCACAAGGAAGGGATGAGGCCCCGCAATTCCATAGCAGATAAAGGAGCTCCCTGCTCTCTCCCCTGCTCCCAATGTCTACCTAGAACCCACGAAGAGCTGGGCTGGTACAAGCTGTGTTTGCCCCAAGCCTTCTCCCTGAAGTGCAAAGGCGGATCAAGAAGGACAGAAGGCTGGACAGACAGATAGAGCTCTCACCAGGCACTCCTCCAGGTGGCACCTGTCGGTGGTACAGACGTCGACTCTTAAGGTCTTTTGGTGTAGGGCCGGGTAGGACATGGACACCCAGAACACCTCGTTGAACACCAGGGTGTCCGCGGCATCCAGGGGCCGGGTCCGGAAGAGGCAGGTGGTGCTCTCGGAGCACGGAAGGATAGCCGCTCGGATGTTCCTAAAGGGGCAGGCATGCACGACAGCCGGGGTCAGGTCGGCCCGGGTCGGGGGCTCAGGCCTTAGGCTACACAGCTGCTGCAAATCCCCCAGGAAGCCACAGAAGACAAGAGTTTGTCATTTCCCCAGTCGCTGTGTGTCCAGTCTCGTCTGCCTTCTGTTTTGTCTGCTTTGGGGCCTGCCTTCCTCCTTCCCACATGTCAGGCTCCAGGCGCTGGCCGGGTGCAGAGCAGAGAGACAGAAGCTCATACTGCTGCCCTCAAGGCCTACGGTCTAGCAAAGGAGGGGCATGGAGGCAGATGAGCTCAACGAAACAGAAACCTGTCTGTACCAGGCAGAGCCGAGAGGCAAACAGTGCAGGTCTCTGCTGAATTATTAGCCGCAGAGTTAACACCCATCACAACCTGCCCACAGAATCACGCTGATGGGAATCGGCTCTTGAGAAAGGCAGGCACGAAACACTAGCGCTTAGAGCAGACAAAAGGGGCCGTGACTTCCTCCTTTACCAGGCTTCAAGTTCACAAGGACGGGGTTTGCATGCCACCCCATTCTTAGTGTTGGCACCTGGTCGGGGCTCAGGACGCCTATGGCAAGCTCTCTGGGGCTTTCCTCTTTAGACTGAGCGTGTCTGCCATCCTGCCTGCATCCACGCTCATGGCCCTGACCGCGCCTCATGGTCACACACACTAACCACCCACAGCTGTCTAGGGGGCCCGTGCTCGGAGCAGGGCAGAAAGGAGAGTGTCTCCTGGAATGGGAGCAGAGGGCGAGAGGGTGATACACAGTCTGTCAGCTACACACTCACACTTTCTGGTCTTGCTGCAGCAACAAAGCAGAAAGGTTGCTCAGCTGGATGATGAATATTGCAAACTGCTTATTCTTCTCATCATACCTGAAATGAAAAGGGGGCATACAGAGCACCTGTTGGTAACACATTTATTTCTCTCTCCCTTAATTATCACGGACGGAGCTGCTGATGGCTCTGGGACCATGGTGAGCTGGAGATCACTGACCCAGTGTTTGCCACCATGCGGGGACACAAGTCCAGAGCTGTCAGTCTGATTTTTTAAAGGGAAACCAGAGGTTGTGTAAAATGTCCTGAGAGCTAAATGTAGGCAATGAATTCCTGTTTAAAAATAATCAAGACCATTCCCCATCAAGAGATGAGCAACAACAGGAAATCTAGGCTGTAGCCCCCGAGGGGTTGACTTCAGTCCAGATGAGATGATAAGAAAAAAGCTGTAGTAACAATGATGATCATACACACCAAGAGGCGGGCGGTCTCGGTCCCTGCCTGGCTTGGCCCCTGCCCAGCTCAGTGACACCGAGCAAGGTACAGTCTTCAAACCCTGTTTTGGGTTGACTTCAGTCCAGATGAGATGATAAGAAAAAAGCTGTAGTAACAATGATGATCAAACACACCAAGAGGCGGGCGGTCTCGGTCCCTGCCTGGCTTGGCCCCTGTCCAGCTCAGTGACACCGAGCAAGGTACAGTCTTCAAGCCCTGTTTTTTTCTCTTTTGCAAAATGGGGAGCTGGGAGGCACAGAAAGAGACCCCCCACCTTTAGTTAGGAGCCCACAGCTGTCAGCTGGGCCTGCTGGTTCTGGAGGAGGGTAAACGCTGGACATGCTGCAGAAGGGGGAGGAATGGACCCAGTGCAGACCACACCCTTCTGCCCCGCCCTCCCTGCCACTTACTTCAGGGCGATCTGAACCCGGGTGGCACCCACTGCTTCTGATTCATCACTGTCAAAAGCAGCGGCTTCCGAGACACCCAGCCTGGAAGGCAACACAGGGAAGACAGAGAGAGGGTCAGGCTGGTCTGCAGTAACTTGGGGCCAAAATCATTTTCCAGAGACAGGGTTCTCTCTGGGAGGGAGCAGCAGATTCTCGAGGAGGAAGGTTTGGGTCTGCTCAGCTCCCTGTGAACCCTGTCTGCCCACAGAGACTTTAGATCCCTCTCTCAAGGGGCCTGTTCTTCCCCAGTGCTTGCTCCCCGGCCACACGCCCCTTGATGGCACTTGGGGAAACCAGCAGTCTCCCAGACGTGAGGTATCTCTAGCCCCCCACCCTCTGTGGGTTCCTCCCATACGCTGGAGGGGGGCCGGGACTCAGGGACCCACCTCTGCACGGAAGCTTCATACACACCACTGTCCCCGGCCACGGATTCATCTGACACGGCAGCAGAGACACAGGCCACTTTCAGGCCACACCCCTGAGCTGTATTCACAGCTGGAGGAAGACAAGGGGGAAAAGGCGGGCTTCAGAAATCAGGATACTATCATCCCAACACGTGTGGATCTCCTGTTGTTTTAAGATGGTCCCACCAAAATCCTACTACCTCTGACCTCTACAGCAAGGTCCTGCGTGTTTTGGGGTGAAGGAAAAGGTGGCAGAGGAGTCTGTGTCTAACATCTCAGACTCCACAGGCAAACCACCGGGGTTCAAATCACACACTGCTTTTTGACACTGGGACGCTGATTTATTCCCTCTAAGCCCTGCATTCCCTATCTGTAAAATGGGGATAATAACACTTATTTTGTTAGGAGGACACAAGGAGATGATATAGGGAAATCCTTAGTATAGAGACTGCGGCAGGGGAAGTGCCCTAGAAACCCATACTGCTATCCTTAGTTACTATGACTACCATTCCCATCACTATAGTGATGCCTTCCAGATCACTTCCTACACACTTGGGACAATACCACAGACCCTGGGCCCTTGCGGGAGGACAAGAAGGGGAAGAAGGATTTAAGCACTGGCTCTCCTACTTGCCTATCCCATTGCACTCCTAAGTCAGCTCATCTCTCCTGCCCTTGACAGAGGCCCTCTGAAGTCTCTGACCCAGGACTCAGACTCAGCACATGCTGCACATTCCTTCCCTCCCCCAGTAATAGGTGCTGACAGTATGCCAGGGCCACTGCCAAGTTCAGAGCTGCCAAGATGAATAGGACAGCTCCTGACCACCACGCAGCACAAAGACAGATTCAGGTGTTTCAACTTCAGGGCCAGCACTTCTGAGCACCTGCTGTGTGCCAGGCACATGGGTGTGGGGTGCACTGGCTGGGCTAGGGGATGGTGAGCGTGAGCCTGGCAAAGGCCAAGGGGCCATCTGGGTGTGGCTTTCCCAGCCTGCATCCCACATCTGCAGCCCTGGAGCCCTCCTGCCTTCAGACCCACCCCGCTCCACCCTCCACGAAACCACTTAAGGAGATTAATTTGTCTGCTGACTGAACAGTGGCACTAATCGCATAACCTGCTTAGCGTCTGAGCTCAGCCT
>SJYC01014807.1:0-25969 GCA_006408675.1 Madoqua kirkii
TGGCCCTGACTGCGCCTCATGGTCACACACACTAACCACCCACAGCGGTCTAGGGGGCCCGTGCTCGGAGCAGGGCAGAAAGGAGAGTGTCTCCTGGAATGGGAGCAGAGGGCGAGAGGGTGATACACAGTCCGTCAGCTACACACTCACACTTTCTGGTCTTGCTGCAGCAACAAAGCAGAAAGGTTGCTCAGCTGGATGATGAATATTGCAAACTGCTTATTCTTCTCATCATACCTGAAATGAAAAGGGGGCATACAGAGCACCTGTTGGTAACACATTTATTTCTCTCTCCCTTAATTATCACGGACGGAGCTGCTGACGGCTCTGGGACCATGGTGAGCTGGAGATCACTGACCCAGTGTTTGCCACCATGCGGGGACACAAGTCCAGAGCTGTCAGTCTGATTTTTTAAAGGGAAACCAGAGGTTGTGTAAAATGTCCTGAGAGCTAAATGTAGGCAATGAATTCCTGTTTAAAAATAATCAAGACCATTCCCCATCAAGAGATGAGCAACAACAGGAAATCTAGGCTGTAGCCCCCGAGGGGTTGACTTCAGTCCAGATGAGATGATAAGAAAAAAGCTGTAGTAACAATGATGATCATACACACCAAGAGGCGGGCGGTCTCGGTCCCTGCCTGGCTTGGCCCCTGCCCAGCTCAGTGACACCGAGCAAGGTACAGTCTTCAAACCCTGTTTTTTTCTCTTTTGCAAAATGGGGAGCTGGGAGGCACAGAAAGAGACCCCCCACCTTTAGTTAGGAGCCCACAGCTGTCAGCTGGGCCTGCTGGTTCTGGAGGAGGGTAAACGCTGGACACGCTGCAGAAGGGGGAGGAATGGACCCAGTGCAGACCACACCCTTCTGCCCCGCCCTCCACTTACTTCAGGGCGATCTGAACCCGGGTGGCACCCACTGCTTCTGATTCATCACTGTCAAAAGCAGCGGCTTCCGAGACACCCAGCCTGGAAGGCAACACAGGGAAGACAGAGAGAGGGTCAGGCTGGTCTGTAGTAACTTGGGGCCAAAATCATTTTTCAGAGACAGGGTTCTCTCTGGGAGGGAGCAGCAGATTCTCGAGGAGGAAGGTTTGGGTCTGCTCAGCTCCCTGTGAACCCTGCCTGCCCACAGAGACTTTAGATCCCTCTCTCAAGGGGCCTGTTCTTCCCCAGTGCTTGCTCCCCGGCCACACGCCCCTTGATGGCACTTGGGGAAACCAGCAGTCTCCCAGACGTGAGGTATCTCTAGCCCCCCACCCTCTGTGGGTTCCTCCCATACGCTGGAGGGGGGCCGGGACTCAGGGACCCACCTCTGCACGGAAGCTTCATACACACCACTGTCCCCGGCCACAGATTCATCTGACACGGCAGCAGAGACACAGGCCACTTTCAGGCCACACCCCTGAACTGTATTCACAGCTGGAGGAAGACAAGGGGGAAAAGGCGGGCTTCAGAAATCAGGATACTATCATCCCAACACGTACTGTGGATCCCCTGTTGTTTTAAGATGGTCCCACCAAAATCCTACTACCTCTGACCTCTACAGCAAGGTCCTGCGTGTTTTGGGGTGAAGGAAAAGGTGGCAGAGGAGTCTGTGTCTAACATCTCAGACTCCACAGGCAAACCACCGGGGTTCAAATCACACACTGCTTTTTGACACTGGGACGCTGATTTATTCCCTCTAAGCCCTGCATTCCCTATCTGTAAAATGGGGATAATAACACTTATTTTGTTAGGAGGACACAAGGAGATGATATAGGGAAATCCTTAGTATAGAGACTGCGGCAGGGGAAGTGCCCTAGAAACCCATACTGCTATCCTTAGTTACTATGACTACCATTCCCATCACTATAGTGATGCCTTCCAGATCACTTCCTACACACTTGGGACAATACCACAGACCCTGGGCCCTTGCGGGAGGACAAGAAGGGGAAGAAGGATTTAAGCACTGGCTCTCCTACTTGCCTATCCCATTGCACTCCTAAGTCAGCTCATCTCTCCTGCCCTTGACAGAGGCCCTCTGAAGTCTCTGACCCAGGACTCAGACTCAGCACATGCTGCACATTCCTTCCCTCCCCCAGTAATAGGTGCTGACAGTATGCCAGGGCCACTGCCAAGTTCAGAGCTGCCAAGATGAATAGGACAGCTCCTGACCACCACGCAGCACAAAGACAGATTCAGGTGTTTCAACTTCAGGGCCAGCACTTCTGAGCACCTGCTGTGTGCCAGGCACATGGGTGGGGGGTGCACTGGCTGGGCTAGGGGATGGTGAGCGTGAGCCTGGCAAAGGCCAAGGGGCCATCTGGGTGTGGCTTTCCCAGCCTGCATCCCACATCTGCAGCCCTGGAGCCCTCCTGCCTTCAGACCCACCCCGCTCCACCCTCCACGAAACCACTTAAGGAGATTAATTTGTCTGCTGACTGAACAGTGGCACTAATCGCATAACCTGCTTAGCGTCTGAGCTCAGCCTAGCAAGGCTTCTGGAGATGGCATGAAGAAATGCTGGCCTGGGACGTGAGCTGTCCCTGGCTCCCAAGCTGCACTGACGCTGTGGGGTGGGGGTGGGGTGGAGGGCAGGGGAAGGGTCGCTCCCCACACCCCGCTGGAGTCCCAGCATCCCTGATCCAGCTGATCACGGCCCTTAGACAGGGAGCACTGGGAACCCTTCTTGAGCCTCATTAGAGGTTCTGCCTGCACCCTCTTCTCTCCAGGGAACAATTTTCTGAAGCTTTCCACCTGCTGCAGTAGGAAGCCTGTTTTTATTTTTGTTTGAGAGGACTCGGCAAGACTGCCTTCCTGATGAGGGAGCCCTAGGGATCTCCCGGCTCTTCTAAGGAAGTGGCTGGCATGCACCCAGCAGAGCCTTTAATTAACCAGGAAATCGTGTTGCTTCTCCCTTGCTCCCAGTGGCCCTTGTATACGAAGGAACTGATATTTATGGGTGCTGCAGCTGCTTCCGCCCCCATTCCTGGGGCTGAGAGGGGCTGAGCTTCTGGCTGGCTTCATGGGGGTCAGAAGCAGGAGACCTTTGCCAACACTGCTGGCACCAGGCTCAATGTGGACTCTGGGTAGGTGGTCCTGAGCCCAGTCCTGACTCTCCTGCCTTACCGCAGTGACACTGACCTCAGATAAGTCACTTAACCTCACTGAGTCTCACGTCTTTCAGTCTGAAGATGAGGATAAAATCAACACCCACCTCACAGTGTTGTTTTGAGGTTTACATCAATCAGTATGTGCAACAGTGCCTGTATCTTGTACACCTGAACTCAATAAATCATCCTGCTCAGTCTTGACTTTCATACCATATGCAAGATGGGGTCAGCGAGTGTCAGGGTTATCTTAGGAATAAATACACAGAGCTGCCTCATGTCCTAAGGGGAGTGTGGTGATAAAGAGGTTGGGCACTGGGGTCAGAAAAACCCAGATTCCAGTCCCCCCTTCCCCACCTGTTGGCAAGTAATAGCACCTCTCTGAGCCTCTGTCTCCCCATCTATGAAATAGGTATAATAGAAGGAGTCTATTTCACCATATCAAGTGCACCACATTATTGCACCTCAATAAATATTGACCATTATAATTTATTACGTGGTTGCTGTTACAGATGAAAATTTTTCTCATAAACCTTGACTGTCATTATTGGCATCCTCTTTTACTTTGAAGCTCCTGACCTGAATCTCAGTCTAGACTACAATGCCCTTTTTGAGCTCATAACAAGAGTGATCTTTTGTCATTCCCTGGCTTCAATCACATGGATCCTTGCTGCAATTAGCATAAAATGTAAACTCCTTACCTTACACAATTTGTTCTCTGCCTGATTCTCTGCCTTGTTGGTGACCCCCTCCCTCTGGTTCTCTAGCAGCCCCTGTTTCAGCCTCAGACACTTTGCTCTTGCTTCTCTCAAGGCTGGCTCTTTCTCACTGCTCAAGTCACAGCTGAAATGTCGCCTTCCTTCACCACCCAGCCTGAAACGGCAGCCCCACTCCAGCCTGAAAGGCTCCATCACACGCTGATTTATTTTCCTCCTAAGTGCTCCCCCCGATCTGCTTGCACAGTTATTATTTGTGCCTTCATTTGCATGCAGGCTTCATGGAAACAGGACCTTATCTGTCCTCCACACTGTATCCTCTAACTAACCCACATGGCCTATCTGTCCAATGAAAGAATGAATGAATCCATGTCCATCCATTAAGACTAGTTTCCATAGGTGCTTCATACCTGTTGCATGAATAAACCCACCATGGAAAAACTCTTTGCACAGGATCTAGATGACAGTAAGCATGTAATAAATACCTACTGTATGAATGAATAAATCGATACACTGTGTACAGATCTGTAGGTAGAAAGCAGTGACTGTTGCCCATAACTGTCACAATTATCACTGGGGTCAGAACTCGGTCCTGAGCACAGTCCCACCTCCCTCCCTCCAGGGATGCGGTGCTCTCTACCTTGGCCCAGCGGCTTGCCCTCCGGGCCAGGTTCTTCCAGCCGGTACCTCTCCCGCGTGCTGCTGCCAAGGCTCAGCTCGCAGAGAGCGGCACTCAGCTCAGGGTCTTCAAACTCCAGGTTGCTCAGGAAGGCGTCCCCAGCCAGGAGAGGGTCAGCGATGAGAGGCGAGCAGGGCGGGGACGGGGAGGAGAGCGAGGAGCGGGGGGACAGGGAGGTCATGGACTTGGGGGTGCCGGACAGGGAGCGCAGAGCCTGCAGGCGGCCGCCCCCCTCCACCCTCTGGGTCTTGGCCACCTCGTCCTCGTGGATGGTGGTGATGCAGCCAGAGGGCCGGAAGCCCGTGGCCCCCTCCAGGAGCAGGAATTCAACCTTGTTCTGCAGCTCCGAGTCCAGCTGCTCAAACGGGTCATAGTAGAGGTCGGTGAAGCTGGCCGAGGCAGAGGAGTCCAGGCTGGAGGCGGCCAGGGAGCCCCGGCTGGACGTGAGGGACCCGGGACTGCTGCCGGAGGACAGACTTTGCATACTGCCGGAGAGGCTGGGGTGGGGGGGAGCAGAGGACACTGAGTGAGTGGGCTGCCCGGAAGCTCCCCCAGAAAGCACTCAGGACACACTATTTCACTGGACCCCCTGATGGTGTCCAGGGCAGATCATGCACCCCTGCCTCTCTGCAGGGGATATCCGGAGAAGGCCACGGAATCAGGAGCCGGCAGAGTTGGGATTCGAACCTAAGCCAGCTGCCTTCTGAGTCCACTTCCTCCTCTGTTTCTCAAACCTCCACCAGCTGCACTCCATTTTCCTATTTTTCCATATTTGAATCCAATGCCAAGTAATGAGGCTTAATATTTTTCTCCAAATCAACTCACTTTTTAAACATTAACATAGTTATCTTCAAAAGGAGCCTTTATATCCTAAGTGTAATTTGAAAAGCCCTGTCAACTGATGAAAATATCTGATGCAAACAAAATGCTTTGATAAAATTCTGGCCACACTGCCCAGCGAGGCCCCGGCCTGAAGCCGACCCCCTCTGCATCGTGCAAGTTGGCTGGTAGGAGTGAGGGATGTGAACGAGACTCAACAGTACCTGACTGGGGCCTTCTGTGCACTGTCAGGACTGAGGAGGCTGTGGTCTGGGGAGGTGAAGGACCCTGCCCTGGGCCACACCTGGCCCAGCACATGCCCCGCCGGACCATCCATGGACCTGCTGTGCACTCAAGCATATCTGGCCATGCCCCCGGGGAACACTGACCCCACTGCCCACCACTCACCTCCTCAGCTGGGAGTGCAGGGCCGCGACCTGCCGAGTGGCTTCCTCGAGCTCTCTCACCAGCTGGTTCCTCTTGCTGTTTAACTTCAACCTGAAGGGAGTGAGAGAAGGCATGAGGGGTAGCCCTGGGGGACCCAGCCTCCATCTCCCCGAGAGAGGAGTCGCAGGCATGTGCTCATGAAGACGTCCACAGACCCACACACACACAGGAACATCCTAGGAGCATTATACTATGTTTGGAGAGATATGGTCTCTATGTGCAATGCTATAGTTACTGCTATATGCATCGCCTGCTATATACCAGGGGCCGACTAGGAAACTTATATTGTTGTTCTTTAGTCACTAAGTCGTGTTCGACTCTGTGATTCCATAGACTGTAGCCTACCAGGTGTCTCTGCCCATGGGATTTCTCAGGCAAGAATACTGGAGTGGGTTGACATTTCCTTCTGCAGGGGATCTTCCCGATTCAGGGATTGAACCTGTGTTCCTGCATTGGCAGGAGGATTCTTCACTGAGGAGCCACCAGGGAAGCCCTGATATTGCTTAAATCATTTGCACAATAACCTTTCTTGGTAAGAATTTTATCCTCTTACTTTATGCATGGGGAAGCTAGAGCTAAATAGTTTACTTAAAGCTAGAGAGTTAGTGGCAGAGTTAAGACTCCACCCAACCATCCCTTCCTGTGCTGTGCACAGGTGTGCAGAGAGAGAAGACCACATGAAGATGTGTAGATGACCCTGTGCAGACCGAGAAGCCACGGAGAGAGGCCGCAGAAGAAACAACCCTGCCAACACCTTGACTTTGGACTTCTGGCTTCCGGGACTCTGCGGAAATATTCAATACATTTTTGCTGTAGAAGTCACCCCATGTGTGGTATGCTGGTTTGGCATCCCTAACAAACAAATGCACCATCTTAGGGCAAAATATAAAGGGGACAAAAAAGGTACGGTCCACCACCAAGCCCTGAGTCTAAACAGCATCTCAAGGCTGAACAGGGAAGAAGCAGTCAGCAAAGGAGCTTGAGAGAACAGTTCCGGAGCGCCCGAGGAAGATCCTGGTGAGTGTGGTGGAACGTCACAGGGCCCTGGAGCAAAGGCCTGCACCCAGGCATGCTGACGATGCTCAGTTCTGCAACTCCCGTCCTGAGGGCAAAATCCTTGGGTTTTTATTTATTTTAATTTTTTTGCCGGTACAGTGCGGCTTGTGGGATTTTAGTTCCCTGACCAGAGATCAAATCCAGAACCTTCCAGTAGTGAAAGCGTGGAGACCCAACCACTGAATAGTCAGGAACTCCTGGGCTCAGGAATATGCATCTCTCTCTCTTTTTTTTGGCCATGCCACTCAGCATGTGGGATCTTAGTTCCCTGACCAGGGATTGAACCCAGGCCTCAGCAGGGAAAGTGCCAAGTCCTAACCACTGGCCCACCAGGGAATTCCCTGGAATCTAAATCGTTATCACCTATCCCAGGTGACTTTTTGGCACACTGCGGTTTCCCAGTTGCTTCAGTAGCTGGGGATTGTAAGGCAGGAGCTGTGCCTCGCTCTCCCAGCCCCGAGCATGGTGCCCACAACATGGACATGTTTGAAAAGGCATCACTGAAGGGAAGACTCCTCCCCAGCTGACACAGGGAAAGCTCCTTTGCTCTCCTGAAAAGACCCAGACGTTCGATCTCCCTTGGGACTCCTCTGGTGGCCCAGAGGTTAAGAAGCCACCCACCAATGTAGGGGACACAGGTCTGTGAAGATACCACATGCTGCAGAGCAATTGAGTCCGTGTGCCACAACTACTGAGCCCAGGCTCGAGACAGAGCTCGTGCCCGGCAACGAGAGCAAAGAGAAGCCACCCGCGTGAGAAGCCACAGCGAAGAGCAGCCCCTGTTCGCTTCGACTAGAGAAAGCCCAGGTGCAGCGGTGAAGACCCAGCACAGCCAAAAAAGTACATAATAAATTAAAAAATAATCTCCTATGCAAGGATCTTCATATCCCCTTATGCCATCCTACTTGACGAGGAATGACTGACTCATTGCTCCCAAAACACAGCCAACCCAGCCCGGGGCCTGAGAGAGCGTTCATTCCCACGGAAAAGCTAGCCATGCCATTCCTCTACCGACATGCCCCAGGCCCCCAACACAGGCCCTGCCACGAAGACCGGAGATACAACTGGAGAGTGATGAGAGATGGGCGGGATCTGTCACTGGGGAGCTCGGTTGTGAAATTACAGAAAAGACCACGGGAACAGCGGGTGTAGTGGCCTCGGCATGGTTCTTGGCCGGTTCAACCCCTGGCGCTGTTATTCCAGAGTCCTGCCTGGGGCTGGGGGTGGGGGCAGACAGCAGGCCAGCAGATGGAGCCAGTAATAAACAAAAGCCCAGTTTTCAATGGAAGGGACAGGACTGTGGAATGTGACCCTCTATAAGAGCAAGACCTTGAAAGGGTGTGAGGTTTTGGCGAGGGGCAGGGGGCGAGGGAGGGGGTCAAGGCACAGCTGGGGGTCACCATTTCTACCTCCGTTTTCCTCTCCTCTAGGAGGAGACCACAGCACATGCACTAGAAGTAAATGCAGGTTCCGCCCCCCTGGAGGCCAACCAGAGGCTTACGGGACTGGGAGCCAGGTGGCCTGGACTTCTTAAGCACAGGGGTGTCGCCACCAGTAACAGCATGCAGGTGCTGAGGCCGCCTCCCAGAGGCAATGGGCTTTGGTGGCCATATGGTGTTTGCGTGGGATGCCCGGCACATGCTGGGAGGCCAAGGACACTTTAAGCGTGGAAGCATGCAGAGGGCCCAGGGGGCGGGGCTGGAATCCCCATAAACTGTAGCTCAGCACCTGGGGTGCTGGTTAAAAATGCAAGAGCCTGGGCTATGTCTCAGGTCTGGGGAGTTGGTCTTTGGGGCGGGGGCAGAGACCCCACTCTAAGAGGCACTGCAGCTCTCTGGAGTGGTGGGGAGGATCCACAGGAAGGGAGGTGGGAGTAGGGGAAGGACAGGGAGTCTTAGGGGGAGGTCCTGTGCTTCTCACTGATTCCTGATTGGGGTTTGGCAGGCCCTGTGGTGTGCTGTTCCTGGATGTGCCTCTTTCTGGCCTAATCAAAGCCACCTTGAACAGAGAGACTGTTGTGTGCAGGTGAGGAGTACAATTGTTCAGTCACCAAGTCGTATACGACTCTTTGTGATCCCATGGACTGCAGCACACAAGGCCTCCCCATCCTTCACTATCTCCCAGAGTTTGCTCAAACTCATGTCCATTGAGTTGGGGACACCACCCAACCATTTCATCCTTTGTCCCACTTAAAAAAAATTATTTATTGAATTTATTTGACTGTGCCGGGTCTTAGTTGTGGTATGTGGGATCTTCAATCTTTGTTGCAGCATCCACACTCTTAGTTGTGGCATGTGGCATCTAGTTCCCTGACCAGGGATCGAGCCAGGGTCCCTGCATTGGGAGCCCAGAGTCTCAGCCACTGGAAAGTCCTCTCTGTCCCACTTAAAGAGAGAGAGAAGAAAGAGTGGAGCATGGCTTCCCTGGAGGCTCAGTGGTAAAGAATCTAGTGTAGGAAACACAAGAGACATGGGTTCAATCCCCAGGTCGGGAAGATCCCCTGGAGAAGAAACTCCAGTACTCTTGCCTAGAAAGAATACTCCAGTATTCTTGCCTGGAAAAATTTACGGACAGAGGAGCCTGGTGGATTACAGTCCACGGGGCTGCAAAGAGTCGGACATGAATTTAGCAACTGAGCGTGCGTGCCTGAGAAACAAACAGAGAAAGAAACCTAGATAGAGAACAAGAGGGTCAGAAGATGAAGGCAGACAGTCAGGGCGCTGGAGGCAAAGAACACAGATGAAGACATATGGGTGGGCTTTCTCCTCTCTCCCCTGCAGGGGCTCAAGCCATCAGTCCTGTCCTTCCCAAGGCTTTCCCTGGCTTCTCTCTGCATGACCCAGGGGACCCTGCTCTCTGGGACCTCGAGTCAGCCGCTCAGCAGCTGCCATGGACTGGAGGTTCTGGCTTCCTTGGACGGGCTGTGTGAACTCACTGTTCCAGGAGAGCAGTCAGACCTTTGAAAGATGATGCTGAAGGCAACAATGAAAGGTCTTATAGGTGGGCAGCAGCCTGGGTAGTAATCCTGGCTCTGTGCCTTGGTGATATCGGGTGAGCCTCAGTTTCCTCATCTATGAAACAAAGATTAATCTCAGGGTTGCTGGGAGGCTTAGATGAGATGATGTAGGTTACAGAATCTGGTACATAATGGTACCTTTTGCATGTAGTCTAGGCTTCCCAGGTGGCACTAGCGGTCAAGAACCCACCTGTCAACGCAGGAGACTCTTAAGACACAGGTTTGATCACTGGGATGGGAATATTCCCTGAAGGAGGGCATGGCAACCTACTCCAGTATTCTTGCCTGGAGAATCCCATGGCCAGGGGAGCCTGGTGGGCAACAGGCTCTAGGATCACAAAGAGTCAGACATGCCTGAGCAACTAACACTCACTTTAGGGAGTTCTAACAGCATATCCAATCCTAATTTTAAGAAACTGAAATTATTAGAGAAGAGCCTCAGTTCACAATCTGGTCTAACCATCAGCCTTCAGAATATATAAATATTTGTATATAATGTAATTATCTTGTTTTTTTCTCCCATATTAGGCAGATGAAGTCCATATGGTCAATGACTTGCTCAAGGTCAGTGGTGGAAAGGGTATTTCTACTGACGCACCAAGGAGTCAGGCTGTCATGGATCTGTTCTTTGCAGCTGCTGGCTGTGAGCATGATGAATAGCTGAGGGCTTCCCAGTGATAGCTGGAGGGCCTGGGAGCAAGTCAGGAGCCCAGAGGACTGGCAGACACGTTAGGAGATGAATGCAGAGGCCTGTAAGGGGCTGCTCAGGTTGGCTAACGGTTTATTCTCTCAAATGACACTAAAGGCAAAAAGATGTCGTGTCAGAGGCCTCGTCCCCAAGCTGCAGAGCCATGGGGATAGTAGGACAGGGTCTTGGCACTAAAGGAGATTTCTAGAAGGCGCTTCCTAGGGCTATAACCCACCAGCTACTGAAGCCCTTTCCTCCTCCTCCCACCTGCCTGGTGGTGTGTCAGCAATCAGCCACTCCTCCCAGGAGAAGGAAAAGGTAAGGAAAGTGACACATCCCTGTAAATAGTTCTGACAAGGGGCTTGGTGGGGAAAGATTCCCCACCACTGACAGTTAATGGACTCTTTGATGTGCTTACCAGAGGCCAGGCAGAGGGGGGTCAACTTGACCCATCTGGCACCCTGCCATATGCAGATAGCGCTCACTCAGTTACCAGGGTGTGGCTGGAAGCAGGGTGCCTTAGCACAGAGGAGGCTAAGCATCCTAGTCCCCAACACAGGGTGACACAGAGAGCACAGCCGGGCACCTAGGACACCTGGCCTGCTGCCACTGGCCCAGCCAGCTTCATCTGCTTTATACACTGTGCTTCTGCCTCTGAGTACACTGGAAAGAGGATGAGCACACTCATCCCTTCCCCTCTTGCCCGTGCCCACCCCACAACAAGTTTGAAAACCACTGTCTTCAATTCTGGGCTTCCCTCGTGGCTCAGACAGTAAAGAATCTGCCTGCAATGTGGGAGACTTGGGTTCGATCCCTGGGTTGGAAAGATCCCTTGGAGGAGGGCATGGCAACCCACTCCAGTATTCTTGCCTGGAGAATCCCATGGATAGATGAGCCGGGTGGGCTACAGTCCATGGGGCTGCAAAGAGTCGGACACGACTGAGCGACTAAGCACAGCACATCTTCAATTGTAGCTCCTTAAGGGCAGGTGGTGGTGGTTTAGTCACTAGGACATGTCCGACTCTTGCGAACTATAGCTTGCCAGGCTCCTCTGAATATTCATTGGAAGGACGGATGCTGCATATTCCTGAATATTCATTGGCAGGACTATTCATTCCTGAATATTCACTGGAACGAAGGATGCTCAAGCTGAACCTCCAATACTTTGGCCACCTGATGCAAAGAGCTGACTCATTAGAAAAGACCCTAATGCTGAGAAAGACTGAAGGCAGAGGAGAAGGGGACGACAAGGGACGAGATGGTTGGATGACATCACCAACTCAATGGACATAAGTTTTAGCAAGCTCCGGGAGATGGTAAAGGACAGGGAAGCCTGGCGTGCTACAGTCCATTCCATGGGGTGGCAAAACATTGGACACGACTGATCAACTAAACAACAGGCTCCTCTGTCCACAAGATTAAGGGCAGGGACTTTGTCCAATAAAGTCAGCTGCCAAAAAAAAAAGTGAAAATAACTGAATACACTTAAAGAGTATCAGAGCAGAGATCATGACCTATTCACTTCTGAATCCTCCAAATTGCCTTGCATGCAAAGTATGTGCCACAAAACATCTCTTACATGAATGGAGAAGCTAGGGATTGAAGGACCACCTGTAGGACTCTGAACACAGAGATGTGCTCTGTGTAGTATGGGTGTGGAGGCTGGTGAGACACTAAAGGATTAAAGTCTGTTGTAGCTGGTAAAGAATCTGCCTGCAATGCAGGAGGCCTGGGTTTGATCCCTGGATTGAGAAGATCTCCTGGAAAAGGGAAAGGCTACCTACTCCAGTATTCTGGCCTGGAGAATTCCACGGACTGTCTATGGGGTCACAAAGAGTCAGACACAACTGAGCGACTTTTACTATACAGTCTAAACTGGAGAATGTAAACCAGTGGCTTTCATGTTAAATCAAGCCCACAGATAAAGCTAATTTAGCCTCTAGGGTGTTAAAAATGGTTTTGGATTAGTTGCCAATATTGAAAAAAAAAAATCAAAAGAACTCTTTTCTTGAAAAATGGGGCCCCTAGCAGCCTGGGGCCTGTACTTACTTCCTAGAGGCTGCAGACAACACCTGGGGTCTGAGCACTGCAGTCTAACATGGCCCATGGCCGTGGCCTCTGGCATTTATATCACCTGCTTGACCCCTATCAGCATCTCAGTTTGCAAGCCCCATCTAAACCAGAGTTTTTCAAACTGCAATTCCTTAGCACAGGGCAAAACCAATTTAGTGGGCCATGACTGGTGTGAAGAGAGACGCAATATAAAAGAAAGTATAGAGGACTGTCATACAGAAAGACTACGCACTGTTTTGTGAAACTTTTGTCTATTCGGTAATAATCTGTGAGTCACTGTCACAAAGCTGGAGAACAACTCTGTAAATTACATAGAGCTTATCTCAGAAGAGAATTTCTGAAAATCTGCATGTGAGCAGACGTTTTGGTAATGTGATTCCCTCTGGTAAAATTTTGGGATGGTTGGCTGGTGAGTCACTTCCCTAGATTTGCTATTCTGGAAAGTGAAGAGCTCTCTGAACTGCTCTCAGAGTGGAGCCTGGACGTCCCAGGTTGTCCCTCTCACTGAGGGACTGCAGGATGACCAGCGGCAGGGAAGGGCCCCGTGCCCCCCAGCCCAGCCCCACCTCTCAGTCAGCGCCTTGCTCTGGGTGTCCCGGGCCGCCTGCAGGTCCTTCTCCAGCCGCTTGCGGGCCATCTCCAGCTGCTCCACCTCCCCTTGGGTCCACTTCCGGGGGCTGATGAAACGCATCTCCTTCAGTAGCTCCTCCTTCTCGTTGATGAGGATCAGCCGGTCCCTCTCAGAATCGAGCACTCCAGGCCAGGCCTCACTGTCAAGCTTGGCGAGCTGGATCTTCAGGTTGGCGATCCTGTGGGCCAAGAGGGTGAGCATTGATCGGTGTGCTCAGTGGCAACCCAGGAGCAGCGGGACAGACTGTGTTGCCAAGGGTACATGGTCCAAGGAGCACTGGCGTTCTCAGAGCATCCTCTTTGACCCTGACTGGCTTCCTTTTGATCAGCGTGTGGTCTCAAGAACAGACTTTTATCTAACGAACACAGGCGGTGCCTACCACATGCCAATCCCGGCTCAGCAGGGCCAGGGGGTAGAGGCAGTGTCCTTGCCCTGAGGGACACGAAGCCCGATAGAACAGAGGTGGATCCGTCATCAGGCAGTAGCCTGCTACTGCTGGCTATGTGCCCTTGGGCGAGTTGCTTCGTCACTCTGCAGGGAATAACACCACCTCCTTCCTTGTGGGGTAACGGCTGCAGGTTCTAGGACATAATTCATAAAATGTCCAAGCGCAATATCTGGCACACACTAAACCAGCCCTCAACGAATGCTTCTGCTGCTGCTGTGCTCGCTCCCGGGTTTAACCACTTCTTCGTGTGTGATGTGGGGCACACTCCCCAAGCCTTGCATAGAAGAAAACAGTTACTTCTGCATCAGGATTGGTGTGAAAATGAGCAGTTGTGTGTTGTGTGTGTCTGGCACGTAAGTACTGAAACGGTGGCAGTCACGGGCGCTCTATGATGGCAGCAGACACTGCCAATGCTACCCTGGTCTTCTCAGTCCAGAGGGTAGTGGCAGCACCCTGCGAACAACGGCAGCCTTGAGGTCAGAGGCTGCCTGCTAGAGTCTTGGCTCTGACTTTCTTAAGAAATCGTTTAGGTGACACAAGCTGCTAGCACAGTGCCTGGTACCCTGCAGGCCATTGAGAAGTGTTCCGGGAAGGAGCTGGGAGTCCTTTACTGCTTTGAGACTCAGTATCCTCATCTGTGGGCTTCCCAGGTGGAGGGAGCGGTAAAGACCCCGCCTGCCAATGCAAGGGGCCTGAGAGACGCAGGTTCAGTCCCTGGGAGGGGAAGAGCCCCTGGAGGAGGGCACGGCAACCACTCCAGTATTCTCGCCTGGAGAATCCCAGGGACAGAGGAGGCTGATGGGCTACAGTCCGTGGGGTCACAAAGAGTCGGACACATGCATCCGACCAAAACACATGCATCCTCATCTGTAAGGTGGGGATGATACTGGTACCTGCGAGGTGAGTTGTGAGGACCAAATGAAAACGTATCATTAAGAGCTCTTTACACAGATGTACATGAACCCTTTTAAAATTAATATATATATTTTTTAAATTGGAACAATCCATTCTCTTAAGGAGGACTTGAAAAAGAAAACAAGAGCTCTTTATACAAGGCCAAGTGCGACATAGATGTTCAGTATGATTATCATTGGATCAAATTAAAATTCACAGTATTGCTAAGAACATTGCTAAAATAGTTAAAAACAATCATATGATTCTTCAGGATTTAGTCTTTGCAAAGTGTTTTTATTAATAGCTATCACTACCAGGCTCCTCTGTCCATGGGATTCTCCAGGCAAGAATACTAGAGTGGGTAGCCATTCCCTTCTCCAGGGGGATCTTCTCCACCCAGGAATTGAACCCAGGTCTCCCGCATTGCAGGTAGATTCTATACCATCTGAGCCACCAGGGAAGCCCCTTCACTGTCCTACCCTGGGGTGGATAGGACCTAGTGGTAATCCTGTGGGACAGGTAGCCAGAGAGGATGCAGTTCCCCTACAACGGCAGGTCATACCCACGACCAGTATTTTGTTGGGGTCCCAGGCTTCCAGACTCTCAAGTCAATCTTACCTGCAGACAGTGTGGCCAAACTCTTATTTTACCAAAAACATTGTTGGAGATGAGACCTCCAGGCTGTGTAGTGAGAAGTTCTCAGAGAACCACATATACATTTGCTTCTTCCCAGCCAAGTGTCTCAGAGAAGGCAATGGCACCCCACTCTAGTACTCTTGGCTGGCAAATCCCAAGGACGGAGGAGCCTGGTAGGCTGCAGTCCATGGGGTCGCTAAGAGTCAGACAAGACTGAGCGACTTCACTTTCACTTTTCCCTTTCATACATTGGAGAAGGAAATGGCAACCCACTCCAGTGTTCTTGCCTGGAGAATCCCAGGGACGGGGGAGCCTGGTGGGCTGCTGTCTCTGGGGTCGCACAGAGTTGGACATGACTGAAGCAACTTAGCAGCAGCAGCAGCAGCCAAGTGTCTCAGCAGGGATTCTTAGAGTTAATTAATCTTAATCCCATACTCACATATACAGCAGTCCACCAAAACTGGCTTTGGGATAACTGCAGCTGTTATCCAGCCAACTGCTTGAGAATAGGGTGCATGGCCAAGTCGGGGGTGGGGGTGGGGGCTCTATTACACATGGGACATTGAAGGGGTGACTGATGCTTCTTTTTTTGTCCTAGATCCACCAGAGTCAATCTCTGTATTTTTTAAACATATTTTAAAAGTCTTTGTTGAATTTTTTTTTAATAATATTGCTTCTGTTTTATGTTTTATCTTTTGGCCAAGAGGCATGTGGGGTCTTAGCTCCCCAGCCAGAGATCAAACCCGCACCCAATGCATTGGAAAGACAAAGTCCTAACCACTGGACCACCAGAAAAGTTCTTTAAAAAACATTTTTAAAATTTCAGTATAATTGCTTTACAACATGGCATTATTTCTGCTATATAGAAAAATGAATCAACTATACATATACGCATATACCCTGTTTTTTTTTTTTTTTCCTTCTCTTTTAGGTTGCTAATTGATGTTTTCTTGAATGTACTTTCTGGTGGTGCTTTCCCTATGTCTGCTCCTTAACTTCGAGCCACACATCCTTAGGAGAATCTGAAGAAATCCCCAAGAAGGGCACATGTGACAACACTTGGCAGCAATCAGACCTTGCGTTACAACCACCGACCCTCCCTGCCTCAAGTCCCACAGCCTTTGCTTCCCCATTCAGCAGGCTACTTTATTCTTTGTCCTTAAACTACTTTTAGGTGAAAGAGGAGGCACGAAGTTGGATAAAGGTAGATGAGTCAGAAAGCTCTGTAAGAAGTTTAGTGGTGCAACCCTAAAGGAAAGATTCCAGCCCTTTCATTTCTCCGTAACTGATCATCTAAGATAGTCGCCACTGTAAACTGGAATATATACAGAGTTCAGAGGGGCCAACAAGTGGTTGTCCAAAGGGAAGTCGTGCTGTTCTGCTGGATCTCTAGGGGGAGCTGAAACCGTGCACAGGGTGTGTTTTTCCCCACCTAAACAGTATCCACTTTCTGCTTCTTTTGTTAACAATATTCCAAGTTCTCTTTGGGAAATCGACATGTCCTCCCATACTTTCAGGTCACTCGGTTCCCACAGAGCTGCCCTCAGTCCCCTTCCTATAGTCAGGTACATGGCTCATGTCTGGACTTCCAGAGAATTCCAATTTCTCCCACCCTGCCACAATGACTGGCTCTCCCAGAAAAGCCAATCAGTCTCAAGCCCAGAGCTTTGTAAAACTGGATGGGGAAGGTAGGTGCTATTTCTGCTGGAGTTGGTAGCCTGGCAGTATGTAAGTCTAGAAGAGCAGGGGTCATTTTTTGCTTTGACAGAAAAACCTGTCAACACAAAGGCAAGCAGGAAGGAGAAAAGGAGACTGAGTCTATGTAACGTCATTTGAAACTCTGGATCCAGCTGTGCCCAAAGCTAGATTAGCCCTGCACTTTGGAGTTCAATAAGCCTATGAATTCCCTTTCCTGCTTCCAGTTTCTACAGGATTCCTGCCATTGCTGCCAAGGGTTTCTGCTGCTCACTCATTGTTGGTAGAGGGGCAGGGCTGCGTACCGCCACACTCTCCCTGGCCTGACTTAGAATGTCCATGGGCTGGGCAATGTAGCCTAAGGAGGAACGGCAATGTGCTTGGCTTCATTTACCATCAGACCTTGTGAGTTCTTTCTTAGAAATACAGGCTCAGTGTACAGGAAGACCATGGACTGTCCAGTTCAAATTCTGAATCTACCTTGAAAAGTCATGAAACATCTTAGATCTTACTTTTCTCTTAACATGGAGAGAATATGAGCTAAGCTATGCTATAAGGTTGCTTTGAAAATTAAGTGAGATATGAGTATACAGATGTTTTAGTACACTGTCTGGACCATTGCAGATTCTCTAAGAATGTCAGCTTTTATTACTATTTTATTTGCAGTAGTGGAACCCAATTGCCTAGGATTCTGTGAAGTCACAGAATATCTAAAGTCCCTGGTGTCTACACAGTTTAAAAACAGAGCATGTTCCCAGTTGGGCAGGAGACACTGAAATGGGTAGTATCAGTAGTCTTTTTATCCTGTTGCTAAAACCCCAGTTGTGCTCTTTCGCACACAACTGTTTACATGATTGTTGGTAAGCCTTGATTTTAGAGGCTGATTTTTAGGCAGGCAAGTGGAAAGATTACTAGGTTTAAGGTTTAAAGTATGGTTCAAAGCATAGTTGCACTCTTTATCTAAGCATCCCTGGTTCAATCATTTCTAGAATTTCAGAGAAGACTCAAGTATGAAGATGATAATACCTTCACAATCTTTGCGAGGACTAAACATTATGAAACGTGTAAAAAGCAGGCACAGAGCAGACAAGCTACAGTAGTACTGAGTTGGCCAGAAAGTGTGTTTGGATTTTAAGTACTTACAGAAAAACCTGAACAAACCTTTTGGCCAACCAGTTATTATCGTGGGACCATCCTGCCCCCAGGCCCCAGCCTCCAATTACCTTCTCTTGGCCTCTTCGTATCGAAGGCGCAATCTGACCTTCTCCGCCAACTGATTTTGCTGCTGGTACCGAACTGGAAGAAAGAACAGGTCAGGAATTACATGGTTATGGTGGCTAGGGCTGAGCTGGGTTTCGGGGGCTCCTGAGAGACTTGACAGCTTGTGTGGGAAGGAGCTAAAAATAGTACCCAATTATTGAGTGGGCTGCGTGAATCGCAGGGAAGCTAGTTCGGAGAAAAACATTTTCTTTCCTTCGGGCCTGGGAAGAGCCCCCAAAGCACACATTTATCACTTCGAGAAGAGAAGCCGAGGGCTGGGAATATCATCTTGCAGCCCCAAAAGGCTTGGAGCACATCCAGGTGGCAGGAGCGTGGTGGACAGCTGGTCAGGAGGAAACAGGCACCGCCACCGCACGAGAAAGCCACTCGGCCCGCTGGGGAGGGCTTCACCGTACTCAGGGAGCCTGCAGCCAGCAGTGCAACAGCGAGGGACAAGAGCGTCCTGGAGCTTGGAAGAAGGCACACGGTTCCTTCACAAATGCTTCACCACAGGTGGCTTGTGGCTGGACAATGGGTGGCGTCAGGATGGAGCGGGGCGGCCCCGTTGGCCATGCCAGTCTGTCAAAAAACTGGGAGGCTCACCCCATCAGACATGAGTGGAGCTTCTCCTCACAAGAGGGAATACGACTGTAGAGACCACACAGAAGAGCATTTAGGCATGGAGGCTCGTTCATTCAATGCCACCTGCTCCAAGAAAACAAACGCTCTTCTACGTTACGGATTGCCAGGGGTCAGTCCTGCTCTGAGACTTTCAGGAGCGATGTCTGGACAGCACTGGCACTATTCATTACTCTAACCAGGGCTGAGCTTTTGAACTGGGAGGTGAGCAGCTGTCTGAAAGCCACATGCATTGTTCTGGAGTGAACAGGAGGGAACTATCTTCAGCTTCTCAGCTGGTGAGAGGAAAACAGACTGGCGCTGCTAATCAGCAGAAGGAAAATCTGAGAAAGACCCTTCAAACATGCTTTCTGTGCAGCACCTAGGGATGCATTCCTGGTACCAGCGAGTCAGAGCTGGCTACCCTCCACGTCGTCATCTCACGTCATCCGGAGGCCAAGAGGTCTGCAAGAGCAGGCTGGGAGAGCACCCAGGCTCAGAGTGCGCCCCGGGCTCTCGGGCAAGTAACAAGAAGGGTTCTCTGTTTCTCGGGGCCCTGGTGGCGTGTGCTGTGTACTCACACTTCCTGAGATGTCTGTCTGGGAGCTCACGTCCAGATACTGTTTCGGCAGTGGGAAACCCGAACTCTCCAGAGAGCTGCTGCTGGACCACAGGTCGGAGTGGGAGCCTTTGTCGGTGCGGAAGCCGTCCTTCAGCATGGCGAGGCTCTGGAGTAGGGAGGGCAGGCTTAGCAACACCCCCTCCATGGCGGGTGCTCTGGGTCTGTCACTCTCTGGGAACCTACTAGGGGCCCTGACACCCCACTTCTCCTGTAAAGAGCTACCAGGGGGTGGTTATCAACTAGGTGCGAGGCACTGTGCTGGGCCCTTCACAGGGGAGAAGCCAGTGTGGACAGTGGCTTCGGAGCTGCACAGTCTGAGTCAGGATCCACTGCTCTGCCACTTCCTAGCTGTGTGCTCTGACCTTGTTGATTAACCTCTCTGTGCCTCAGTTTCTTTTCCTGCAAAATGGGAATAACTATCCCATTGACTTATCATATTGACTATATCATATTGTTTAAATGACCAGTGTAAAGCGCTGGTTTAGTCAATACTTAATGACTGTCCATTTTACCATGATCTTATTTAATCCTGACCGCAATCTTCTGAGGAATAACCTGTGATTTTCCCCATTTGGGGCTTTCCCGGTGGTGGCTCAGTGATAAAGAATCTCCTGCAGTGCAGGAGCCACAGGAAACCTGGGTTTGATCCCAGGGTTAGGAAGAATCCCTGGAGAAGGGCAGGGCAACCCATTATAGTATTCTTCCTTTAGAGAATCCCATGGACAGAGGAGACTGATGGGCTACAGTCTATAGTTTGCAAAGATTTGGACACGACTGAAGTGACTGAGCAGGCACGTGTGCACCCCCATTTTATCCATGAGGGAGCTGGCAACTGACAGAGCCAGGATCTGGTCCTGGTCTATCTGACTTAAGGCTTGGCATGCTTAACTGCTAAGCATGAATGGAATATGCCTCACTGTCCACTAATGCCTGGTTTCAGTGTTTTCGCTGGGCTGCGGTCCTGGTAGGAGCTTTGAAATTATTCTGTTTGTCACAGAGTGTAAAGCTTCCCTCATCAAGTCACGGGCTTCTGAGTTAGGTGTTGACGGGCTTGAATCTTGGCTCTAGTGCCTACTCTCTGATTTGTGCGTCTTTTGCTGTATGCTGGGGATAATCTAGCACTGATATAAGGGGAAAGTGAGGCACGGTGTGGGCCAAGTGCTTGGCACAACTGCCTGGCACAGCACCTCACAGCTATTGCCATTTGTCGGTTCCCAGCAGAGTCGGAACACGCAATGAAATGCTTACAAGGATGCTACATTTTGATGCCAAGGTTAGTGATGCTGAAGCCAGCTCCCACCATTTGGTTCTGTAAAGCAGACAGCTAGAGCTGGTGGCCAGGATGTGACCTTTAATCTGGACCAGAGGGCTTCTGTTCTGGCTCTGCCACTGACACTGGCTGTGTGACCTTAGGCAAGTCACTTCACGCTTCTGAACCTCCAGTCTCTTCTTTGAACTCAGGGATCTGGCAGCACATGGAAACAGCCCACCTGAGTCCTGCCTGGCACAGAAAGGTGCTCGGGAGAAACGGGGATGGGGCCCCGTCACCGGGAGGTCTTGTACCTTAATGAGGTCTTGCTTTTCCTTTTCTCCACAGGTGATGGCCCTTTTGATGGCTTTTGTCTCTCTCAGAACAGCCTGAGCTTCATCCAGTTTGTAGCTGCCCTGAGCATCTGACATCTTCTTATCGATTCTAGGAGACAGTCAAGGGGAAAGGTCAGACGAAAATAGGGCGATGGATGGGGTTCCCCCAGGGAAAACACACAGACCACAGAGCTTTAGTCCTGAAAGAAGTCTCCTCTGCCCCTTCTTCCTCAGGTCCTGCCTATTGGCTAAAGCACAGAAGGTCCCTGTCAAATTGCAAATGTCAGTGTTAGGCTGCAGAAGCAACACCATTCTTGAAGTCAGCTCTTAGCGGAAGCCTTCCCTGATCATCTCCCTGGGTCTCCAGGCTGGGCTAGAGGTTCTCATGACATATCTTGTAGAGCTTGACACTGCACTTGGTGTGCTGTGTTATAATCAATAATTTATGCAGTACTGTCATCTCATAAGCTTGAATATGTTTGAGTAGTTTTATTATATAGCACAGAGCCACACGTTTTTTTTTTTTTTAATGTGATCTTCTGTTCCAAATATTTATTTATGTGGCTCCACTGGGTCTTAGTTGAGGCGTGTGGGATCTAGTTCCCCGATCAGAGATAGAACCCAGGTCCCTGCACTGGGAGTGTGAAGTCTTAGCCATTGGACCACCAGGGAAATCCCTTTTTTTTCCTCCCTTTTAACATTATTTTATTTTACTGAATGAAAGTCTTTCAATTCTATAGTGCTTTACAATTTTCAAAAGGGTTTACTCACACACATTTCATATAATCCCATAATAATGCCTTTTGCCCTCTACCCCTATACTGTCTCTCCCCCCTTCCTTTTCCCCATTAGTAACCACAGTTTGTTCCCTATACCTGTGAACCTGCTTCTTTCTTGTTATGCTCAAAGTTTGTTGTATGTTTCAGGTTTCACATGTAAGTGATATCATATAGGATTTGTCTTTCTCTGAATTGGACTTATTTCACTTTGCATAATGCCAAGTCCATTGGTTGTCATTGCAAATGGCAAAATTTTTTTCTTTTCTATGACTAATATTCCATTGTATATATGTACCGCATCTTCCTTATCATTTATCTGTTGATGGATACTTAGATTGCTTCCATATCTTAGTAATGGTAAACACTGTTGTTAGGAACACTGGGGTGTGTATATCTTTTTCAATTAGTGATTTTTAGATATATATCCAGGAGAGGAACTACTAGGTCAGGTGGTAGCTCTATTAGTTTTTTGAGAAATCTTCATACTGTGCTCCATCGTGGCTGCACCAGTTTACATTCCCACCAACAGTACAAGGATTCCCCTTTTTCCACATCCTCACAAACATTTGTTTGTGTTCTTTCTGATGACCACTCTGACTGGTGTGAGGTGATACTTTTACATTTCCCTGAAGATTAGTGATGTGGGGCATCTTTTCGTATTTCCTAACTCAGGTCTGTTACCCTCCGGATTCTTGGGGCGGGATCATTCTTGGCTGTGGGGCTGTGCTGTGCATTGTAGGGTGTTCAGTAGTGCCCCTGGTGCCTGCCCACCAGCATCTGGACCTTAAGCTGTGACAACCAAAAGATGTCTCCATACTTTACCTAATGTCCCTTAGATGGGAGGAGCAAAATCACCGCTGGGGGGAACCACGGCCTTTAGCAAGCATTTGCTGGGTTTCTCTGCTGGCTCAGTGGTAAAGAATCCATCTGCCAGTGCAGGAGACGTGGGTCTGCTCTCTGGTCTGGGAAGATCCCACAAGCCATGGAGCCACTAAGCCCATGTGCCATGACTACTGAGCCTGTGTTCCAGCGTCCAGGAGCTGCAGCTACTGAAGCCGTGCACCCCAGAGCCTGTGCACCGCAACAAGAGAAGCCCCTTACTGAGCCTGTGTTCAGCGTCCAGGAGCTGCAGCTACTGAAGCCGTGCACCCCAGAGCCTGTGCACCGCAACAAGAGAAGCCCCTGCAGTGGGAAGCCTGTGCGCTGCAACCAGAAAGCAGCCCCTGCTTGCCACAAAAAGGGGAAAGCCAGTGAAGCAACGAAGACCCAGCACAGCCGAAAGGAAATAAATAAGTCAACTATTTTAAAAAGTATAATAATAATTTGAAAAAGCATTTGTGGAAGTTAATGGCCACACGAAGGAAAGGTTAGAAGGATGAAGAAACCCCTTGCTACTACTTAGTAGCATGACCTCGGGCATGGCCCTTGGGCACATGGAGCCTCAGCTTCCTCCTCTGAAAAAAGCCTGGATAATGCCATATGCCTCGCCCATGGTCACCAAGCTGTGAGCCATGTTAAGAGGGATAAGGTTGGAACATGAGGTGGGGAGTTAGGGAGCATGAGACAAATGTGAGGGGTCATAATGCTTTCAGGCTGGGGAGTCTGCCGGCTCATCCAGGCCCTACGTACAGGTTCATTTTGATGGAGGAAGATGGAGGTGAAGGGGCACGAGGCCATTTTCTGAAGGTCAAACGAATCCTATTGGTAGTGGGCCCAGCCTTCTTGGAGAAGGAGAGCTATGCTGTGGACAAGGCTCAGAGAGAGCACAGAGAGAAATTTTAACTGCTTCACACTTTCATCAAAAGCCGGAGAGGAGGTTTCAGTGTCCAGTGAAGAAAAGGAAGTTTTGTAGTCTGAGGGAACACCACAAACCCATTATTTCAGGATGAGAAACCACTCCAAGGCAAGCTTTTGTGGCCTTCTAGAGGCCAAAGTGTCCTGGGCTAAAAATAACCTGAGTGGGGAATCACAGGTTCTCACCCTGGCCTCCTTGTCTGCAAGTGAGGAGGGGTAAGGAGACTTGTCTCACGGCCGATCCCTGTAGCCTCCTCCTCGGAGGAAGACAAAGCCCCAGTTATGTCTCCCCGCTCAAAATAGCCTGTCTATGCCTTTCGAGGACTTGGGCCTGGGTGAGCTGCCAGGTCAGCTAAGACTGGTCTCAGATCGAGTTTGAAAACTTCGCCTACAGGGAGCTTTCCCAGCAGAGGCCAGTGTGCTTGGTGGAGAGAAGGCTCCCCCTAGAGTTGAATGTCCCGGGGCCGGAGGTGGCCCGGTCCCGGATGGAAAGGGGGGCAGGGCAGATGCTGTATTGTCTGGACCTGGCCAGGGGCTGGGGGCTCTGGGCAGGGGGCTGTGCCCAGCTGTCCCCTGCCAACCGGATGAGGGTGGCTTTGAATCCTCAGCAGGAAGAGACAGAAGTGGTCTGTCTTCAGGGCCTTGGGCGCCTCACATGGCTTCTACCTGACTGCTCTCAGGGGCCTTAGCAACCCGGGCTCTGGAATTTGGCTCCAGAGAGGAACTCGGACTCTCAGGGACTGGGGAGTGGGGGAAGAGGAACAAAGGATAACCATTATGTACTCAGTGAATGAATCCTTTTTTTTTTTTTTAAGGGAAAGAAAAGTTGTGTGGTTGGTGGGAAGGAGAGGGTGTGTATGTGCTGGGAGGGGTGGGGAGCGGGACGCGTGTGTTTTAGGATTTCCAAATTACACGGCTGTCCTTTCTCTAAGCACTTGAGACCGTCACACCCGGCAGCCACAGAGAAGCAGGGCAAAGGCTCTGGTGGAAGCCAGTGCCTCTGGGTCTTGTCTAGCCAACTCTCACTGGGCAGGGTGGCTCTGGGGAGCAGCAGAGAGATGTCGTCTTGCCCACCGCCCCCAGGGATGGTATGCCTAGTCTTCCTTATTTACAAGGGCTCAAGGCAGCGGATGGGGCCAAATTCCTGGCTTTGGTCCTGATTTTTCTTTTCGGTCTTTTCTGAGAGGTCTGCTTCCATCCTCAGCCATCTTTTTTTCTTTTTAAAATTGGGTTTGCTGACCATGTGTGTGTGCTAAGTCACTTCAGTCGTGTCTGACTCTGTGACACCGTGAACTATAGCCCATCAGGCTCCTCTGGCCATGGGATTCTCCAGGTGAGAATCCTAGAGTCGGTTGCCATGCCCTCCTCCAGGCGATCTTCCTGAGCCAGGGACTGAATCCGTGTCCCTTGTGCCTCCTGCATTGGCGGGTTCTTTACCACTAGTGCCACCTGGGAAGCCCCTTGCTGATCATGAACCAAATGAGTTTCAGCTTCCTCCAGCTTCCACAAAGAGCGGATGCTAAAAAGTGACTGGATAGTTCCCCAGTGGGCACTGAAGGCAGTCCCTTGGGAGAGGGAAAGGGGCCTGATGTTTTCGGGGTCTGGGGGGTTTATCTGGGATGATGCCAGGAAGGCAGGTATAAGGACATGAGTTTCAAAACCCAAGAGTCTCAGGTCTAGCTCCAACACTCTCGAGCTCGGGTCTATCTGCAGCCCCATCAAGTACCCTGCCCTATAAAGGGGAGCAGAATAAAAGCTGCTCGAGTAGAGACAGTGGAAGGAGGTGACTGGTGCCCAGGGCAAAGGCACAGTTCATGTGAGTTCCTTCTCAAGTCCAAACAGCCAGCTATCTAGAGGTCACCACCCCCTTCAGCTCACCAGGTTTTCCCTACGTGCCAGGTACGGTCATGCGCTTGACGCGGATTTTCCAATTCAATATTTACAATATCCTATTTTTCAGATAAAGAAACAAGCTCAAGGGGATGAAGCAAAACACTTTTTCATGTTCCCTGGGAACTAAGATTTGAACCCAGGCCATCCACCCCTGGCAGCGACATTCCTAACCCTGTCTGCCAAGGTGTGCAATAGAGCAGAAACCTTCCTCCACAGGGAACACAGGGGCGGCTTCCGGCCCAGGAGCCCTGAGAGGCCTTATCTGGGCCTGATATCAAAGGGGTGGGGGTGGGCAGGCTGAGGGAGCGGGAGAAAAGGAGTCTTGTCTTTGGGTTTCAGCCTCAGCTTACCGAGCAACAAGAAAGATCAATGCTGCTACAGGGTGACAAAGTGGTAAAACAGGTTTGTGGTGGTTCAGAGAATAATGGGAAGTGTTTTAACCAGAAGCTCCGGAGCACCTAGGAGTTGGGGGAGGAGGGTGGTGGCGGGAGGGGGGGGTGGACCATGGCGAGGTAGGCATTGGAAGAAGGGGGG